>JAPYYX010001324.1:0-67920 GCA_030522605.1 Cremastinae sp. B BG-2022a | reverse complement strand
ATACCGCCACGAACCTAAATTTTTCGATTTGAGGGACCCGTATTCCAGGTCAAAAAAGTCATGGGTCTTTTGGACCCAGTGTGACTACTAAGGGTTAAGGATAAATATTCTCGATCAAGAGAAAGCAAAATAAATTTTTTTCAGATTCAAATATAACGATGTTTACAATGTGACATTTGTACGAGCAATGATATATTTCATTTTTTATATTAAACACATTCGTATGTTTTGATATCATCACGCTGGATAGCCATTGCGGAGTACTTCCTTCAAGAATCATTCTTTTTCTTCTATATTTCATGAATGTATGAGATGAAAGATTCATCAAGAAATCATCTTTCCATGATGAATTCATTAAATTAATTTATAATAAATCAAATCAACGTTTTCAGTAATACTCAAAATACTGTTAAAAAATTGAATAATAAAGTATCGTCTCCAAAACTAAAAAAAGGATACATTTATAACAGTAGAACGTTACCGTTCATTTTCAAATCAAAAGTTTCATAATTTTGCATGCATATAATGTTAAACTTTATAACATCCAAATTCTAACGACTTTCTACCCAGTGGATCATTTTCAAATTTGGCACAAAAGTTTCCATGCATCCAATGAACATAATATGTGATATGAATGCGAATCGTGCAATGTTACTACATGGATCGTAGTACGGAGAGACAGTATGCACGTCAAAAGATGAGCGCTTGATAGAAGCAAAAGAGATACCTCCGAAAATTAGAAAAGTCAGTTTGACATGTCCGCCCGAGGACAAACTTAAAAAAAAACATTGCCAAACCCATCAGCAAAATGTACATTTCATTCGTTAGAAAAAAAATTGTCATATCTACAAAATTCTTCCTAGTCCTCACAGTATCATAAATTTGTCCAATTTTGGAAGAAGCTGTTTGAATATTAAAATGTATTTCGAGTAGAGATCCGATCGTTTCTTTTTTATCTTCGTATTTTTTTTGAAAAATCAGTAGAGATACATGTAAGCATTATTCCCTTGATTTATTCCTCCGGGGCTTCCGAGTGGCCAATAAAATTTCGATTATTTCCTTCGTGACGCGATAGCGGTTCATACTCGATGGAGACCCTTTGTAAATGGGAAAGTAATGTTGAGCGCGAGTCGTATTGCACTGCGTATACGTATACACACATCGGAAGGTCCAAACTTTGGGCTTTTATCCCTCTGTCGAGGTCGCAATTTATTGGACGCTTTCTTTTCTCGCCCCTCGGCTAAGGAAAAGAAATCAAAGAAGCATTTTTTTTCCCCGCTGCAGTCAAGAGGACGACCCGAAGGTGGCCACCCCCTTGTCAGATTACCGACAAGTCGTTAAGTCCCTTTTTGCTCTTATAGCTCCGTATACGTACATCTTAATGGCACTTTTCTCTGCCACGTCTTTGATGGATCTCCGCGATAAATGCATCCGAAAAAACTTTGAGACAAAAACGTTAACGGAAGCTAAAGAAGGTAAAGAGTTGGAAGAAAAAAGCAAAAACAATAAAATAGAATTTAAAAAAATTTGTTTTTGTAGTAATTTTAAAAAAAGGTTTTTTTAAAATCTATAGTTACAAAGTTACGTTTTTTTATATGCATTATTTTTTACGTAAGATTGTAAATTTGTCTGTCAAAAGACGCTTTGATTATACTTTTATTATTCGTCTGGTGTCGTCGTAAAACTTGTACTATTCTCGTAAAATTTCGTGCACTGCAGAATTACGGATCTCCGGGTCGTACATGGGAATATTTTACTTGTATACGTGTGACGAAACAGAAGAATTTTCGAGATTCATTCCAGACGTATTTGCCAGACAGCGGACGAATTTTCCGTCGCAGTGAATCAGAAATTTTCAAACTTCCGGAACAGTTTGAAAATTTAACAAAATTTCGAAAGTTTGAAACAGTTGCTTTTACGCAAATGCCATCAGGAAATTCGAGAGCGTGTGAACGCAAGAGGAAAGGGCAAGAGTTGATAGGAAAAGTTTCGAAATTGTACCTTGTGTTCAAACACGTGATAAAGACGACTAAAATTACATTTTTTCAAACTCTTTGAGCTTTAATAATCGATAAAAACGTACTTTTATAAACTTTGTTTCAATAGAAAAAAAATCATTTTATAATACAAAAATTTTCTTTATAAACCAGCGCAATTTTAAAGTTGTAAAAAAATCAAGAACGCTGTAATCCCGTCGTAAAGTAATGTCCAAAATTGCTGAATGGTAAAAAACAAATCGTAAAAACCTTACACTGGCAAGTTCGAAAAACAAGAGCTCGTAACGTAGGAAATCCGAGGAAAAATAAAATTGTGGATTTTTGTGCAAAAAGTTTGGTGTCTGTTGCATCCGTGAAATATTTGCGGTAGTCTCGAAGCCTCTGTCACACGGATAATATCGCGGGGTAAGACGAGAAAAAAGCGAGACGAGAGACAGTAGGGTTTGGCTAGAGTTTACTCAAGTGCTTATAGCGCTGGCCAAGCGCTATAAGCAGTTGGCTGGATGATGGACGGCCACGAAAAGCACAGACAGAAGCACCATCAGCGGTGGAACTCGCACGGCACAGTATAGTATTCGTCCTTTTCCCTGTTTTTTCCGCCTTTCTTCATGGAGCATGTCCCCGAAGGGTTGCCTCGAAGAGGCGAACAAAACGAGCGTCGTAAAACTGAAAAAACCGATATTTTTTCTGAACAAAATCGGGGAGTAGAACGAAAAAGAGCCCGTGCCTCCATTCTATTGAAGACATACAGATATATGAGATAAAGAATTTTTGGAGTATCTGAAAAGCCCAGTAACCGATCTGATAGGAATTCTTATTCAGAATATGTATATCGGAAGCTGTTTGCGAAAATGAGAAGTGATTCAAATTTTCTTGTACAATGTTCCATTTAAATGTGTGTATGAAACATTTTTATGTGTATAGAGATCGAAGATAATTTAGTACATTTAAAAATTATGAGTCTGTACATCTTCTGCTGTTTAACATTGTTCGCGCACGCCCTTCGATTTGCGTGGGAGCATGTTTAATATTATTTTATTTTTAGCCGGTTCGTGAAAACTGCACTGAAAATCGCTTTTAGTTTTACTAGGACAATAAATTGTGATAATGTTTTAATTTTCTTAATTTTCTTTTATTCTCAACTCGAACGTGGATCACACGGAGCGTAGGAACAAAATTGAGACTCTTCCCGTACGGTATCACGAAGAAGACTGACTTGTGTATGCGAATAATAGATTTTGGAGCGAGGTTACAAATACATACATAAAATTCGTAATATTCCATAGGTGTTTGTTTACTAGGTATCGGCGAAACGAAATTGAGAGAAATGAGAGCTCTTCAATTTTAACACAGCGTACTGAATATTACTCGCGAGAAAATGAATTTGAAGTTTTGAATAATCGAAACAAACATCTTATTTTTAAGAGCAATCACCATCACGTGACCACCCAGATTTCGTAAATTATGGATTTATGAATTGACAAATGAATTGCCATCAAAGATTGGACCGTATCGCCGTTCTTTGAATCGAAAAGAATGTATCACCGCTTTTTTAAGCTGAATTTTTCAATGTTGAGGGAGAAATCCGTAGAGCAAAAATTTCACTCGCACCGATCCCTTGTGATTTTTCTAAAAATCACACAACTTCGAAAATTCCAGAAAAGACTTCACTGACTGTATCGGCCCAAACCCCTAGACTTCACTGACTGTATAGGTTTTCCGCAGTTTTCGCGTGCCCATGTGCGAAAATGATACCGGTTAGGATTTAAGTTCTCTGCGGACGCAATCCGGTGGGGAGGAATGGATTTGTTGTAAGACATGAAGGGATGAGATATTGGTAAGTTTGCTGCAAAAATCCGCAAAAGGGTGTACAGGGAAAACTCTGGTAACGATAAAAAATCATTTCATAATTGACAAATTACTTGTTGCGCCTCGCAAAAAAATACCATAAATTAAATGCAGAGGATTTCACCTGCGACGATCATAAATTTAGGATTCTTTGACCCATGGCAAAAAGGGAAATTTGTTTCAATTCAGTATTGTTTTTGTTTTTAACATCATGCCATTATTTTCATAATTTATCTCTCCTTAACGGAAGAGTATTGTATATATCGAGTACCTACACCAGTACGACGCAACATTACTTTATACGTTTTCTTGAAAATGTATAAGAGATACAATTCTGACAAGAGTGAAACGTTCTCGTTAATCCTCCAGTTATTATTATTAATATTACGGGACACAGTCATCAATACATATTTTCAATAATTGAACTGAATTCGTTAAAATTTTGTAATCTCTAAAATCAAATATTTGCAGTATTATTCATGGTTATAGAAAAAGGTGCGTGAGCTATGTCGCGGTAGGACGGAAGGGATAACGTCCGGTGTTCTCGCGGCTTAGGATTTACAGGTTCCGCTCGGGATCACACCACAGATTACAGACGGAACTGGAAATCGTGTCAAGGGAACAAAAGAAGGATAACCGCAAAATTTCACTTATATTTAAAAAAAGAGTTCATACTTTTATTGTCATTACGTTTCTTAAGAATTAATTTCACTTTGAACAAAAAAAGATATTTTACTAAAAGCTTGAATAACAAAATAAAAATCTCGAAATAAAAAATTCAAACAAAAATTCATAAAATAATTTAATGATTGAAAATTACAATTACACGTTTGACAAGGAACTGAAGAATTAAGGGTGGAAAAAAGAAACGAGGAAAATGCAAAGCTATACAGCACATCGCGTTTTTACGGTGACGAGGGAATTAAGATATAGGCAATTGCTTACGTGTCTTCGCGTGTTTTGTCGTTCTCGATGTCATTCGTGTGGGAACAATTTGCGATAAAGCCTCGATTCTTCTCTCCCCTACTTGCGTGATGATACACGTGGTATTCTATCGACAATATAATAAAAAGCCCACGAGTGTAAACCGGAAAGTCACGTACGATACGTTTTCTTTGTATTCCAGTTACAGCACGAGTACTCTCGATTTTATTCTCTCTTTATTACCAGGTAGATATTACGTGTCTTTCTCGTGCTGTGCCCAGATATTGATCGATCGAACATCGATTGTCCACCTAATATAAGATATTCCTCACCCCGGATATACCAATCTTCTGGTAACCCCTTGAAAGTTACGACCACCAACGTTCGAAACAATGCAGAAGCAATAAACCAAATTCAATTGAACTCAAGAATTGAATTTTCACAATTTCGTATAATCTTATTAATACATGCCAAAAATGGAAAATTTTCATTGAATGATGCTATTGAGGACAAAAAACTATACTCAAAAATAGATTTTTCATCGCAGAAATGGAAAAAATAAATTTACACGTAACGCCTACATTTAAATGGTTTGTTCACGTGATGTATCTTTGATTTAATTCCCGTATCAATTTAATAATGAATTCTCGTCAGTAAGCACGTACTCTGGATAGCTGTAAATTATATTTGTGTTTTGTATTAAAGAATACATTTATAAAGTCAAATTCGGATGAATTTCGTTTTTATCCCAAAATACCTTACACCGATGCTCTCGCAATCTTTGATGATACCCGTAGGTCAATTGTCTTCAAATAATGGCCAATTATCTTCAGCTTTCTAAAGCATAGAATAGCCTCTACTGAATGTCAATTGCGTTTTTTTTAACTTCAAATAGTTGAGAAAACGTATCAAATCATCTATATTCGAAAGACAAGTTTATCAAAACTTCGTGGGTAATTGAATACAGAGTATGCACTTGATAAAGTTCAACACTTTCACTTGAAGTTCCCATACTTGCAAGGTCGCTAATCTCATTGGCACTAAGAGATCAACGTTTTTTCCCATTTATTATAAAATAATCTAAATTTGATTTAATGTTCCTATCCGTACAAGTTTATAGAAGTAACTTTTAAAAAAATAATTTTTATTCATACTTTATTTTCAAAATTTGTAATTCGTTTAAATAACTGGCATTTTTAATTCCAAACAGTTATTTGCATAATACTTTTTTTTAATTGCATGCCACTCACGTCAGAAATAAAAACCTGCGGATAAAAATCCAATCTTCGCAATCGAGTAATGAATTTTTTCGCTAGAGGACTTTTCTTGGTATGCGATACATTTTTTATATTACACTGAATAAAAAAGTGCGCAGGGGATGAAATATTTATCAGGAACAATGTAGCAGTCATCTTTGACGGAAACATTTTTTAATCCAACTCAAAGGGCCTAAGAAGATTTTCATCTCTCCCATTTCTTGATTCGAGAGGAATTCATTCTCACTAGTTGCCCGGAGCGCAAAGAATTTTTCTGAAATTTCCTCGGAGGAAATTTTACGGTCAGGTTTTTATCCGGATTTCTCACGAGCTTACGCAATGCTGTGAGTGAATGGGAAAAATTCAGTGAGGAGACGACGAATCCTTTTGAATCCCGGGCAATAGCCTCGTAGAAGTTTATTCGTTCAGAAAATGCCGGAGCCTGGAGAAACAGAGATCCGTAAGGTTTAAGATGATTCTGATCCTCGATAGAAATGAGGCTGTGTCAGGTATTTCACCCTCTTCGTTCTATTCAAGAGAAGTACTGCACCATTCCGTATAAACAATTTGTCTGATGGGAGAGAAAGCTATTAGTAAAGCTCGTAATTTCAAGCAGAACAATTATTTCGAAACACATTTCGCTCAACCCATTCGCCATTCCTTCGTAAATCATAAATTATTCAAACTTCTGAAAACGTGCTTACATAATACTTATTTTGAAAATATCAGATATTCATTAATCGTAATTTCTCACACATCATTTTAAATAATAAATTTCTATATTTTAATCCGATTAAATTTCTAGGAAATTTGAGACAAGAATTACAAACCGTAGTTCAAACAAAAATCTCTTGTACCGTACACTCCATTTGTTGAAGATGAATTCAATAATATAAATGACAAAATACATCAAGCATTTGATGGAGCAGCATATCAAAATTAAAAAAAAAATGTGATGCTTATGAAGTTCAGTTAAATGAAACGATAACATATTGCTCTGCAGTATTAATAATGAAATTTAATCGAAAATTCAATAGGGGCAATTAGGTGAATGGGTATAGTGGTTATTCCGCGCAAGGCTGCATAGCGAAGGAGATTTTTAAAGTGACAGGTCAAGAGGTGTTTGCACACCGAGCTTTGTAAACGCGATACGATGCTCTCTTGTTGCTCCAGGAAAATCATCACGGAAGGGAGAACGTGGGGCAACGAGAGAGGAGAGAGGAAAGTCTTTGCAAGCGAAACCTCGATGAAACCGTGTTTTGTCCTTGTTACAGACACACACGTATACAATATTACTTATATAGAACACTTGAAATTTACCGTCACGTACCCTGTCCATTGCCTGATCCCACCTGCACACTTGTGTCGCATGCATTCATGAGATAGCGGAACTACGTATCCGCTGCATTTGAATTTTATATGCAAATGCAAATTTATTTGCCTACGTGCAGACCGACCAGGAAAAATTCTCTCTTCGAACAAGAATCTTATTTATTTTCATTATCTTATTTATTTTGCTCGTTTTCATTTATTACTATTTCACGCATTCTAAAAAAAAATTCAAGATTCAGATGACAAAACGTCAAAAAAAGGAAACAACAAAAGTTAATTTGAAGGTCTTAAACATCGCAATAAAATACATAAAATCAGGATGAACTCAAATATGTGGAAAAGTACTGAAACATTTAATGAACGTACATGTCTTTGATGAAAGCTTACGGCCACGGAAATGTTCATTCTTAGAATAAAAAGATTTTTCTGCGGTTGAAAAACAGGAAAGACAATAGACGGTTGGACATGAAAGGAAATTGTGATTTAAGTAAGTTTCGCTTTTGTGACAAAATATATTGAGACAGAAAAAAAAAGAAATGGTTTTATAAATTCATGTGCTGGACCATGCAATGTGAATAGAAGTTCCGTTTGCAGTACTTGTGTGGACAGCTTCCAAAGCTTGTTCTCTTCATTCAAAAATAAATATCAAGAATTCAAATTTCTTCTTAACAGTAAATCTCTAAGTTTACTTACGACTATTTTATACAAAGTACTCTTCGTTTTCTGTGTACGTAATGGAATATCCTTGGAACCATCAATGAAATGCTTTTGTTCATATTTATGGACCCAGTAATGTACATCAGCGTCTACAGATTTGTAATGTAAATATTGCTTTGGCAAAAGAGCTTTTGAGGCAAAGAAACCTCATCACTGTCCCTAGCAGCAATGTTATTGTTTACTCAGAGACCTGGAAAAAAAAGATCAGGAGCATTGTTCAATTTCTTCAGAAACATTCACGGTTGGGATTAAATTTAGGTCTCGTACAACTGATTGTGAGAATATTCTCGAACGCTTTGGCTCGAGCTTCAACCCGGATATGACCCTCGCTCCGATGCACATTTCGGAGTACGATTTCTGGCGCATTTCCGGAACTGCATCGAATCTGTGATGGGTCGTGAAATGTTTCAATACACAGACAAGTCTCATCCGAATCTCCTCTCTCCTTTATCTTATCTCACTCTTTTTATTCCATCATTTATCCACGTACATGTCTCTTTTATTATTTTTCCATTCTCTGGGTCCCTCTTTTATATCTTCTCTGCTCCTTCTTTTCTATTTGAGCATTTCCTCGAGTGAACATTTGTCCTGTTCTTTGTACTCCTCTCAACAAATTCAGTCTACAGTTATCAATCACCCTAAACAAATTGCAGAACTTTCTTTTACACTTGGATTTTCGCAAGTATCTAAAGGTGGCATGCTATTTTTCAGATACTTTCGTCATTTCTCTCGTATTTTCTCCAAATATAAAAGTGTTAAGGATTGAAAGCAACGGCTAGCGATTCCCAATACTTCTGATTTTATTAGCAATTAACGTGACGGAAGGCGACCGCCACCGTCATAAAACCTCTCATTGCGCCTATAATATGATCAGCAGTACTTAATTGTAAAGGATTTTGAGAAATTTCCTCGCTCGATTTTATATACGTAAATCCCCAATTTTTTTGACGAACTTTTTACTTTTTACATACTACCCTTCTGTCTAGCACATGCTCAACATCCTTGCTACTCTCAGTTTTCCAATGTTTTATAGAAAATAATAATTTTTGCTAGTTGTTGCGTCCATTTTCCAGCCTTGTAATAGTATAAAGAAAGAATTGGTAATTGTTAAGATACTTAAACAACGTGTTGTAGCGCGGAATTGGTCCCACGTTAAACAAAATACAGTCCACTCGCAACAAAACTATCGACAAGTGATCAGCAAAAATTTATTAATCTCCTGCCATCCACTCGTGAATCTCTAATTATAGCATTACGGGGTACATGAAAGAGAAGAAAGATTTACAACCTCGCCTTCGCATTTCATGAAAAAGAACAAAAAGTATCCCTTTTTCGTACTAGTAATATATAAAAACACAGTATAGTGTCTTGACGCCAAGTAATAAAAAAAACGATATATAAATTCATTAAAATGCTACTGTTAAGTATCGAAATATAAGATTTTATATGGAAATATAATACACATTATCATTAGACTACATTCGATGTATCTATTTTGTGTTTCAAGTACACGAATGATAGGATTTTTAAACGTGTGAAAAAATTGTGATGTGACCTTCTGTGAAGAAGTTTGATATTTACTGTAGCAATTTTTTCTAAATTGCTCAAAAATGCTTTCTCTCCGTCAGGGTTGCTCGTGCAATTCAGCTCACGTTGACAAAGTGTGCTCGAAGATTGCCGCCTGTGAGTTTATCTTGATCTGTTCTTTCCCGTTACATCGTGGCTTATCCGTGTGCCCATGCCCCCTTTCTTTTCATTTCTTTACATGTATACACGGATACCAAAAGAATTTCCATGCGCTCGCTTTTACTCCGAGAGAGATGCTGAGATCGACCAATGACGAGATTCCTTGATAAGGCATAACCCCATTCAAATTTTTGAATTTATCTTGCAATGAGAAATCATCGAGCTTAACCTTGAATATTTGCTCTAGAAAAAAGAAAATTCTGGTAACATCAAAGTACATACTCTCTCAATGAAGGATTAATAAAATTAAATTATAGATTTACTTACAGGTTAAACATCTAATTTTCTTGATTTTTTTAAAAAATACGTTACGATTTTCAAAAATTATTTCCGCAAAACATTTTTAAAAAACATTGAGATTAATAATTACGAAAATCGTGAATGTAATGGAAAAAATAGATCATTTTCTCTTCAATAAAGTTTAGGACCGTCTTTAAAAGGATATCAAACTTTTTAATAATGTGTGCATCGCCAGTCAAGATATAATTGAGTTTCGCTCGGAGCTAGCGTTTCATTTTGTAAAGTTTTTTCCATGCATTTTCTTACAGGATTTAATCGTCAGAGGAAATAATTCAACTGACGTTAGAGTAGAAAAATGACATGAAGCATCGTTGGATTATAGACCAATCGTGAGCTTTGAAATTGAAACAAACAAGAGTTTCCATTTTCGTAAATGAACAATTAACTACGAATTAATCTACAAATGAATAAAAAAATCTGGTACCATTTTTCATTGATGCGTCAGTTCGAGAAACCTTTATCATGACCCTTTTCTCGATTGGGATAGAAAAAAAACAATGAATTGAAGAGAAAACTTATAAATGAGAGGGCTTCCGATAAAAGCTCTCAACTGAATAACGAAGATGAAAAGAAAACAAACATTCAGTCGATATCATTGGGACGTTTCTCAATTTCAAAGTCCTTTCGCAGCTCTCGCTCCCTTTCTCTTTTACTTTTCAATGAGATTTATTATTCAAACTTCTCGTACAGCCTTCCCATTCATCTTTTTATTTTAAAAACTTCGCTAATTTAGCACGTATATTTCCTTGCAATTGAATTTTTTTTCATAAAAAATACCAATATTTTCACATTATATCATTAAATTACTTTCATGAAAATGGTACCAGAAAATGTGATGGTATAAAAATCGTGCAATAACGGATGCAGGCTGAAATTTACTGACATACAGAGCGTGCATTACAATAGAATTGCAAAATGGGCAAAAAATTTCGGAATCCGTCTAAAATTGTCACAACCATAGGAACGTATATAGATACGTGTATGAATGGGAACTAGCTTTGATGGATTTTTTTTGATATCCGGAGTGGTTCGAACGTCAGGGAGAGAGTATAAAGACGATGACTCTGCGATTGACGAGTGACTAATTTCGCGGATGAGTGAACATCCGAAGCGACGTTTGTCAATCGACGTACACGTATTTCTTCAATAAACGTTCACCCCTGTGTTCGTATCGTGGAAATATGAGGCGCGTTGTCGTTTACACACTCGAGGTTGCACAACTTCAAAATCCCTACTTCAGCGTAGACGCAAGCAAACCGAGAGACCTGTGCGAGCTTCGCAATTTTGCAAGCTCCGGAGCGTGCAGACTCGTTGGAATGCGTCTCAAAAGCCTTCGAGCTTTTTCAACAGCTCGAGGCGATAGACATCCTCTGCCATGCATGCACAAAAGAATGAACTATCGGAACATGCATATCCTGGAAGTAATGTAAATTTTCAGAATCCCAGAAAATTCATTTGACTTTTTATTTTAGGTGATAAATTCGGTGTTTCAAAATGACTAAGCCGGTGCAATAGTTTCTTCATTAGAATTTCATGAAAAATATACGATGCGTTTCATGTATTGCAAAAATGTATACTATACAATAGCTGAAACCCACTATTTGGTCAGTATGCTTCTCTTTGCTGATATGTAGATAAATTGACAATAAAATGTGCATATATTTCATTGTTGAGCATGAATTTGAGCATGTTTGTCAGCGTTAGTTTCACCGTTAGAATTAGCATTAGTGTCATCGTTGGATTAAAATGAATAGCATAAAAACATCCGTGAAAAAATTACCTGTAATAAATTGCGTGATGATCAGTCGAATGGTGTTGTAGTTAATCATAGTCAGACATTAAGATAAATCTGAGGACACGGTAGTGTCTTGACGCCTAGTAATGAAAAAAAGCGATATGTGAACAACTTCCTACATAACTACATGTTACCCAATATCGAATTTTATTGATATAAACAGATAGATAATGACAATGATGATAATGATAGATTGATTCAAAAGTTAGAATTTTTCTTAACTAGCGTAAATTTACTCAATTATTTGTCAAGCCAATTCTGTTGGAATGTTCTTAAATTTCACACGTCTGGATGTACGTATGTAAGCAAAAAAGGCGACCCTGGCAAATCAGTAAATTCGTTCGACAATTTGAACCTCCGCGAAATCTGATTTCATCGACACCTTTCTTTTTCGCACTTAGCCTCGCATCTCCCTTCATGGGCGTAAATCCCAAGTTGGCCCAAGCGAATTGAAGAGGGTTAGAGTACATCGTCTCCTACGAATTTTAGTGTCGTCGGAGAAAAAGGATCGCCTTTTTATTACGATCCAGGTCCCGAGAAATTTTCCAAGGTTCGAACTAGATCGTTTGACTCGATATGTATATGTATACACACTGTGCAGACCTTTCGAAAAAGTATGGACTATAGGCTGATCCTCTCATTTATCATTACACCCTACTTCTCATTTTTTGTCGAAAATAGATTTTACCGAATTCAAATAACGGAGTCATTCATTCTCATTCACTATCTGGGGTTGGCAAGTCATAATAAGCGTTGGCTCCTTGGGAGCTATTCATAATCAAGGTTAATGTCAACTACGCCAGTTGAGTTTACTAATTCAAATAATAATTAGTTGTTGATGTGATACACCAGCATGGACTTTATAACGTCACTCTGACATTTCGCTAAGGTTGTGCTTAAAGATTCGCCGGAAGGTTGATTGCCGAATGAGACGGAACCTATTTTTCATTCATAAATATTTTTGAAGTACACAATAAGTGGTAGTAGTTTTGAGTTGATTCTGCATACCCTCATCGGGTTCTTACAGATTTCCGTACCATTTCACTGTTTACTATTTATTCCTTCATTTCCTCACCACCAGATTGTGTCCGCAGTCGACTTACGCCCTAACCTGTATCGCATTCGCACATCTTTGCACATGGGAATGGAAATACTGCGGAGAATCCATGCCGATACATTTCGTGATGCCTTTTCGGGGTATCTCGAAGTTATCAAACCTCGAAATATCCAGAAACAGCCACCTCCCGCTCAGCGTTTGACCCGTCAGTCAATGCGAGCTAAGCAGTCATCCTAGTAGTGGCCGCGCCTAACGCTATACTTGTGGAATCGCAAAAACTCAACACCAACCACGGATCCACTACTGTCAGTCAAACTACACAACAACTGTAATGAATTTGAATCGTCGGTGATAAGATTTTTGGCATAGATGGGATAAAAGTATTGGCACATGCTTCTATCGCATTTTGCTGTCAATTGGAATCTGCCATTAGTTGATATGACATCTAGTGGCAAATGTAAAACTACCAAAACCCTGCAGCTCTTCGGGAAGTGTCGGTACATCAACTGTGCTTGCATGGTTGGCAAAAGGTACTAAAATGCTTAGCGTGCCCAAAAATCAACTGCCCAGGTTTACATTTATATCTACATATACTGGGTCTATGTAGATATAAATTTACGTCTGAGCGGTTCATACTTGGGCACCTGCAGGCTAGGCAGTTTAGTACCTTGCCGTATGGTCCAACATGACTTAATTGCACCCTCCATGACGCCATATTACCATAACGAAATCTAGGACCTTTTCAACCATGACTCTTGTAATCAGCGCGCAATTCTGGACGAGTATTGAGTATACATGAAGGTGCGTTCTGAGTTGGAGAATTTTTTTAGGTGTAAGAAGCGCTTATGAATGTTTAACGTAACATAAGCCTGTACAATAGTGTACTTTAAAATTTGAATTTTCACTGAAAATGTACAAGCTCTCGATTCGACGATCTACTTTCGAAGAGTCCGAAATATAATTGAAGTGATTATATGAGCACCAAATTTATCTTCCGTTTCCAAAATCCGTGTAAATCTTTTTGATTTTGAAAAAAATGTAGACGAAAAGCTATTTTTACATCCAAAAAAATGTATTTCATTTGAAGGCATTTATTTTTGTTACAAATGTCTCTAATTCATCCTTGAGGAGACTCAATCGTTTAATCTTCGCTTAAGCTTCCGGTATAACGAGCCGCGATGTTATTTCCGGTCCTTCGCGCAGCGTTTCCCTTTCGCGTAATTCCTCTAATGCAAGAGTCCTTTAGAGCCTGCGGAGATTGCTTGAATAAGCGGTTAACCTTGAGGGTGAATTTTCGTAGTCGAGCGTTACCGAGCGGTACGGCGATAAAGAGAGAAAGGGACAAAAGTACGAACTCATTTTTATCCACTTCGGATACTCTACTATACCGGAAGGAGACACACGAGACGCTCGTTCCACTTCTACAAACAACACTCACATCTGCAAGGCGAAATTATGCAAATTCTCCTCAGCGAGAGTTTGCACAAGAGTTAGGCAAGAATTTCTCGCCCTGGATGTAACGATACAGCTCTTAGCGCAAGGTTTAAACACAACTTCTGCGGCTTTGTAAGACCAAGGCCGGAAGCGTGAGCGCGCTAGATTTTTATCTTCCGGAACGTGAGAATTCTCCAACGTATCGTTAAAAAAGATTGCTCGTCGTATTTTAAAATTTGCTTGGCTATCTTACCTTTTTACTAATTAAGGGAACGACAAAAAGAAATTGGAGGAACCACGAAATTTTTGGGTTTTTCTCGAATCTGTAGTTTCTAGTCCAATTTGACAATTTTGACGAGAATTTTTTTCTGTCACAGAAATAAAAAAATTATTTTTTTGAGGGATTGGAAAAAACGTCAACTTGTCACGAGATCTCGACGGAGTAAAAATGTTCGTCTTGTCAGGAATTCTCGTCGATTCCCCTCGTTCGTTCGTGCTCGTTTGCTTTTTTCTCGAATTGAACCTGGCCTTTATTTCAAAAGTCCCGACGAATGTTCGTCTGGATAAATTTCATCCCCTCAAGTTTTTCGTGAAATATGACCCTTGTGCGCTTTGTCGGATGTTTTTTTGTCGCTCGTCTTCTTTTTCTTCGCTCTGCCGACGGGGTTCGTGCGATATAGCGCGAGGGCACTCCTCACCAAGGATGAAAATATAGGACGCGCTGGCCGACGACAAGGCACAAGTGTGGATAAGCCTCGCTAATGAACACGCAAAAGCGATTTGCCTCGGGCTCCTCCACACTAATTTTTCTCTTGCTGCTACTGCTTCTTTTTCAGCTCATACCTTTATCCTTCATCTTTCGACAAAGCCACATTGTTCCTTGATCTGTTAACAGACTTTATGATCACATTCTCACCGGTAAAGTATCAATTGCTCTGAAGTAATAGAAACGATTAATGCTTTCATAATTATATAAAGTGAAACTAATGCGTTCCTCAAAAAACAGTTTTTTAAATTATTTAGCAATCAATTTTTATTCGGAAATTTTTTTTCCTTTTTAGACTGCATATAGTGTCAATATATCATGATAAAAAATATTTAAATGTTTTTAAAGTAACAGGAATAATTTTTTTCCAAATTTAACGGAATTCGAAAATTATTTTAGTTATGGTTAATAGAAATAAATTCTGGAAAGCCTTTTTTATTCGCATCCTTATATTCCTGTTTAAGAACGATATTAATTTTTTTTCGTACTTATTGACGTCAAGTTTTTTTTATCGTCGATAAACAGGCAATTTAACGATACTTAAATTATGATTGGCTCTCGCGTTTCAATTTGAGGATTTGCATGTTTTTGACAGCGTGGGCGACCCTCTTCGAAATTTTTTCATGATGTCTGAAGGAATATGACTACTCGAGGCATACAAATTCAGGATGGATAAATTTTCCGCCGGTTGATTTCCTTCTACAATATTAGCGGAGAATGACTCGATTAGAGTCTCGATCGCAATGCCAACAACGTTATCCCATTTTCGAGGGCGAAATTCTGTATTCAGGAGCTCTGTAGAGTTTTTTTTTCTTGGCCATAATACGCATTAGATCGTTCCATTTCAATCCATACACACACACACCCTCCAAAATAAATATACATCTACTTCCAACCCAATGTTATCGATAAATGATGAGAAGACTGATTCTCATACTCTTTTCTTTCAATCTTATCCCCTCGGTCTGTAATGGATTTTTTTTATGCTTTGAATATTTGTTTCTTTCGACTTTTTTGAAAAATTTTCAATGATAAAATTTTAACCTTTTTTTACGTTTTAAATAATTATAATTCTTAAAAGATTTACAATGACATAATAATTATTGTTATTCTTTCACGTATAGTTACGAGTATAATATAATTAAATTTATTAAAAAAAGTATAGTTTTTAATATGTCTTCATACTAATTTTTTTTTCCTCTTTTCAGATAACAAGGTCAGCGAAAATCTCTCACTGTGGAGGGGGAGGATCATCACAAAAGACATCATCATGTCACAATCTTATCCAACAAGCGACAGGTGATTGATAAAGATGGTGAGTCCTTGCCGTAAAAGCGAACAATTAATAACCACTATCTCGTTTCCGTCGGACCCTGAATGAAAAATTGAATTTCAAGTTCTGACACTAAACTTTCAAATATATTTTTTTATATTAAAAATATAATAATTTCTCAGTTTTAAAATACTTATCACTTAATAGATTAGAGAAATAAAACGATCGTTCTTTTCAAGTAATTGTTGGTCATCGATGAAAATTTCCAATATAAAGAAATGTAAATTGTTGAGAATTTTTCATCAAGCAAGTTATTGAAATTCTTTTCGTTAAAAAATTACAAAAATGCTTTTTATCTTTATATAATTTTAATATCAGGGAATCCTTTGGTTTCTCTAAGAGAAATATATTAAAAATTTCAACAATGATATATAATATACATATTACACATACATATTTATATATCTTGCTCCTTTGTAGTTTAGTGTTGCGAATGAAGCTCCTTATCAGGAGTTTCTTTATAGTTCTTACATCCCTTGGCTTATTAACTCAGTATCATGCTTTTGTCCGTCATTCAACAGGAGCCGAGTTGACAAAGATCGAGCTGGAGCTTGAAGAAGCTCCAGACAAGAAGGAACAACAGCAGCAGCAGCAGGAAAATAGGTTGCCGCCGATCCTCGTTGGCTCAATGCCGACGGAATTGGATTCCGCGGTCGAAGTAAATTCCACTTATCCCCATGGTGAGTACGAAGCTTTCTGTTCTTTTCCTCTTCACAGGCAAATCGTTCAATGGGACGTGCATCCTTTTTTATAATCAAATAAAAAAATATTTCAACAATTTTTTTTTCAGTTTCTTTTGTTCTGGGATATTCAGCATTTACAATCTTATTACTTTTTTTTAATTTTAAATTTCAAGTTTGTTTTATTTCAAATAATTAAGATTGATAAAAATAAATTTTTTTTTTCAAAACTAACTGTACGTAAGGCATAAAGAATATTAATTATTTTAATTTAAGCTCTGAATGTCGTGGGATTACATTTTCTAAAATTAATTCATGAAGCCTCGACGAGGATTAATTTTCCGGTCTCTCCATTGGCCTCGCTCCGTATTTCCTACTTCCAAAGCTGATGTATTTATATAAGGATGAAAGTTTTCCTCTTAATCGTCTTTCGATGGATGAAACAAAATGAAAAATGGATAACAATTGTTAGCGGATGCAAAAAATCAAAACAAGTCGAAAACGTTGATTCGTAAATTTTTTTCTCCTCGGCATTCTAATTGTGCGCTTTGGATTTATCTGTACTTTGATCCGCGTTATTTTACGTCTGATCTGTCGGACACAGTCATAACATAGCTCATCCTCGCAATGACCTCGAACCTCGATATATCCTTGCCGTTTTACGATATCAGAGATTATACGAGTTTAATTATCCACGAAGCGCATCTGCGTTCATCTGGATGATTCAATGTTACGAGCCGGCGACCAGATTAAATTGTTTGATACTTGGTATCTGCCGTGACAAAAAAGGAATATCAAGTATTCATGATGCACATTTATTTTTTAATCTTCCGCTATCGACAGTGAAAAAACATTTTTGCCCGTAACTTTTGCCTTTCAAGCTTTACACTCAATTACTTTTACTTTATATTCGTGAATTTTCTTCTCATTTATTTCATAAGTAATGAGAAAAAATAACTGAAAGTATTCTTTGTATATATCATTTACTGTATTTAAAAAGGCGACAAACCCTGAAAAACAAGTTGACTCTACACTTTCAATTGGAATTTGTTTAATTTGATGCCAAGATAGAGTTAAACGTGATCACTTACACATGGCGAACTTGATCGAAACTCAAGTTTAAAGTAAAATTTGAATAAGATCGCGCTAAGTTTCCAGAATTTTTCACAGGTCCAAAAATAAAATTTACATCTTGAAACTACAAGTTTTCCATTTTCTGTGTACTAAACATAGACTCAGAATTTTTCGGACTTAAAATCGTACATACAATTAATTCCAGAGCGTTTGAAACTCGTGTGGGTTCAATATGACTCCGTATAAAGATTACGTAACTTTTCAGGACTCTGAGTGATTAGGGTTAAATATGAGAATTATTGATTTTCGTATTCTATCATGAAATTCTACCGTCGTATGTAATTTCAGCTTATCTGTATAATAAATGTTTATTTAATTTTTCTTTCAGGATTTCCAGGTTCGCCCGGAGCTGTAGTGGTCAGAGCGGAGGAGGCTCTGATCGTCGTTCTCGTACTGATTTTGTGGATCGCGGCGATCGCGCTATTTTTTAATCGTTGGGGAAAAATTCGAATGCTCGAGCCTTATCAACCGAAGTTCCAGCAACAACACAGGCCGAGTTGCGCGGTAGCGGACACATCGACTATGCCGGTGAGATTTTTAAACTTTTGAAAATTTTAAAACATTTAGTTTTTCGAATTTTTTGTGTCTGCACGACGAGCATGCATTTTCAAGGGGAATTTGAGATGTTGATAAAATGATGATAAAATATTGACAATAGACTAAAAGTCTGTTATATTGTTTTTGAAACAATGGAAAACTTTCCGAATTCTAAAATGATTTTCTTAATCATCAAATGAGCATATTTTTAAATGAAATAAAAATAGTAGATTTGCCTAAGCGTGAAAAAAATGAGTAAAGTTTTCATCTCAATAATGTAGGTTAGATTATAAAATGAACGGCTTTCTTTGTAGGTTTCAGTGAGTGTTTTGTTTGATTTTTGGCCAATCAAATCGTATTCAGCATTTAGAATTATCAAATTTTTACGTCACTTCCTTGTCCGATTTCTATTCTGACGTCATCAAATTTTCATTGATGAAAAATTATTTTCAAATTTTCTCTGAAATTGTTATTATTTCGCAATCGACGAGACAATTGTCATGATATTCAGTTCAATAGAGTAGCGTATATCGATTTGACGAAATAAAATTAAGTCTCGTCTGCGAACGAGAGTCTTTTCCGGCTTAACGATCACTTACTGGTGCTCTCTTCAATAATTGACGAAATTTTGCGATATCCCTGACTTTTATTTGCCCTCATTTCCGAGACCATTATTTTACGTCCACGTTCATCTCGTTCCTATCGCTCGTCACGAAGTCGTCCATCGTCTTCCCTAACCTCATACAAAATCGTAACCATGTGGATTAGATAACGCTCAGAAATCTTTTCCATAAAAATGCTAAAATTGCTGACACGAAATGTCAATTTTTAAATTATAGTTTTTCGATACCTGATTAAAGTAAACCTGTAAAAAATTGATTAATATACCAACTAATAAATTTTTTTCCAAGAGACTCCAAAATTAAAAATGTTCTATTTCTCAATTATTTTATCTTGAGAATAAGTTCCAAAAAATGTCTTATACGATAAGTTGTAAATTACATCGTTGTATTTTTTTCACACACCGTTCAACATCTGTAAAAAAATACGAAATAAAAATAGCAATTTAGAAAAATATTAGAAGGAAAAATAAAAAGCTTTTCGGATCTTCAGCACAGCTCAACAACAAAATTGCCGCGGGCGAAAATTTATCGTTTACCATTCTCGGGGGATATTTTTACGGTGAATTTTTTTTTCTCCCGTTCTCTACAGTCTTGTCGATGGTATATAGAAAAGCTATTTCTCGTGACCTCGAAGGGGTTATAGTACGCGCACGCTAGACGAGACAGCTCAACTGTGTGCTCACGATTCTATCTTTCGTTTTCTTCACGTATTCCAATGTACACACTATCGAGGAACTTGTAGAAATCCCTCCACCCCCCGGTACTGGAATAAAGCCTAGATCTACTGAATTTCAATGCTCCACCTTTTTACCGACTTCTTATTCCTTCAACACATACACTCACGATCGACGAACAAAAGAAATTAGTTAAAATCCAATTAGTTTAGAATTCAAGATAAATTCATCAGGGTGAATAATTTAACTTACATATTGCATTTTGTGGTTAGTGAATTTTAAAGTACCTACTATTAAAATTTGAGAATACAGAAAAAAGTGTTTTCATTGAAGTTGAGGATGTATAGACTCTTTTTAAAAAATCATAAAAAATTGCTGAAATTTTGACACGTGATTTGTGAATATGTTTAAAAATTCTCTTCCAAATTTCGAAATGATTGACTGAATGGTTTAAAACATATTCAAGGTAGTATCGGTTTTAGACCTACCGTTAAGAATTTCACGAAACTTGGCATATTGATACTTTATAATAAGAATATGAACCAGTCAAATTTTCAAAGGTTTTCAGAGAACTGAAAAATAGTTATTAAGATTACAAAATACATGCTTTTAATTAATTAATTACTAATCACTCTCATCACAGATTCTGAACCCCAAATTCTAAGTAACCAAAATGTTCAAAACATTTTTTTCACAAGGATCAATGTTAAAAGCATGTACTTTGTAATCTTAATAACTAATTTTCAGTTCTCTGAAAACCTTTCAGAATTTAACTGGTTTATATTCTTATTATAAGGTATCAATATGCCAAGTATCGTGAAATTCTCAACGGTAGGTCTAAAACCGATAGTACTACCTTAATTTTCAAGGCGTTCCAATTTCACGTTGTCCCTAATAGGAAATTTAAAAATTTGTTTTTATAATTGATTCAAAACATAAGTTTTTGTTCATATTTTATTTCTACACTTGGCACACACAATCAATGTTAAAAACCGAGTTTAAACAAGTTAGTCTGAAACTTTTTTAAAATTCTTTAGACAACAAATAATATGAAAATTGTCAAAAAAACGAGTATCATTGTAAATAACATAATACGAAATTTCAATTTTCTAACAAAGAAACAGAGGTTAAATGTTACCAAATTTATAATCGAAGAGTCTCGGAAAAATGCTCGAAAAAACTTCAAATGTTTAAAGCAATTTAAAAAATAAAACAATGAATTTTTAGAATCTCTCGAATATTTTTCGAACAACATTGCATTATCAATTATACTACTGAATTTTTCTTTTTCCTCAACGATGACCTTTTTCCACCGAAGCGTTTGGTTCTAACGCGCGTACGAAGTATTCTTCGAATTTACCGATAAAGTTCGTTAAAGAATGCAAAAATGCCATCGGTGATATCAGCGCGGTGTGTACGAATTCTGGGAAAGAGGGAATAGGTAATTTGATAGCGTGCGAAAGGTTTCTTAGGCATATGTATGTAGAGTGTTTGACAAGGTTTTTCGTTCATTCCTCCCGACAGACGCGAAACAATGTCTCGAGGAACACAAAGCCTGTCGGCGATTGCTTCCGCGGTGAGAGCCTTTGCCAGTTCTCGACAAGAGTTACGTCGAGAAGTGTGGCAAAGTTAAATATTGCGGTCGAGTTGTGCACACTCTCGGTACCATTCTCGCCTTCGTGGTTTCATTTCGAAAAATGAACCCAACTCCACGAAATTCCATCCACCGGCTTCCCAACATTTATTTCGAATTCCCGGAATTTCGAAGAGCCACGAAAAACTTTTTAATTTTTTTACTACGAGAATTCGCTATTTTATGGAAAGAAAATTTTGCGACATAAATTCCGCTTTTATGAGTATTCAATCCCTCTTTTTATTTCTTCGTAAGTTTTATTTTTTTATTTCGAGGAGAAAACAAAAACTGATGATCTTAGAAAAATTCTGAAGCGTTATTTCTTTTTTGTTCACGTATATAGTCGACGAAATTGAAGAGAAAAAAATGGAAAAGTGTGTCAGCAGATGGTCCGATAGTTCGTAGCGTTCGAAATCGCGGATTCCTTCGAGCGAACTCGTGCGAGGAAAATTCGTTGCGGTACAAACGCGAGCAAGGAAAAAAAAACAATACGATGGCAGAAAATCGTGTATACGGTTATAAGGGGTAGGTGTGGAGAACTCGGAGCTTTACGGAGAGAAGAAACGCGCGAGAAAAGGCGGGTCTGTAACGACCCCATTTATCTTTTCTCCCTCTTGAAGTCCTTACCCATACCCGAGTTTATAAAGACAAGTTTTCATTCCTTCTCCGTTATCCTAAAAAACTTCGAGACTTATTCTTATACACCGAGAAAACTGATTTATTGGATTATAAATATTGTTCGATCGAAGAAAAAATTGATTCAATTTTAGCGAAGGAAAATTGGAATCGAAGAAATTTTTTCGCACAAAGCTCTCGATGTTTTACGATTCTTCGATTTAAAGAAAAATCCATAACTTTTTTATGGGAAAACTCGATAAATCTTATACGTGTGTGAAATAAAAAAAAATGATAAAATTTGGTTATCGCGAAGTTACTTCTGTTCGCTCCAACGCGTTTCGTTTGAACACAATGCAATGTACTTTTGTATCAAATCAAAGGATTTCTTGGTGACTGAATGTGCCCTTGGCACAGCCGAGAAGCAACGAGGCGAAAATACTCAATCGAGCATCAAGCACCGCGACCCACACGTTCCACAACTCTTTCTCGATAAAGCTGTCCTCTCGTAATCCTGGTGACCTCGGACTCAAGTGCGATAATTTATCAAGCTCTCCCGATAAGCGAAACGTTCCGCTCTAACGTAAATCGATCTAAGAAGCACCTTTGTCTTCCATCTTAGGGATTTTGCATTTTAATTACATGTACCACCTTGAAACTAATTAAAATTAAGCGCTCAATTGACTCTTCACGTGAAATGAATTTATTTTAATCAACTACCAATAAATATTTTATTTCGATACAATTTTAAGCGGTAAATAGAATTTATCTAAAATAATGTTAAAATTAAAGTATGTATAAAAAATCGAGTATTGATAAATCATTGGCACTTTGATTTTTAATTAATTTCGAGTTGGAAGAATTTTGGATTCGCCTCATAGAGACCACGACATAATAAAAGAAAAAGATTTCCGTCTTCATATCCGGAAAAGTATTATAAATTCTTACGATAGTGGAGCATGAACGTAAAATAGTGGTTTTAGAATTCTCATTCACAAGACATCTCCGTTCCACGGCCGTTTGAATGGATCACCTTTGCCCGTTAAATTTATATCACGTAGGCGACGAGGTGCATATACGTCGCCTTCCTTTGACATACTGATGAGGCAATTGTACATGCGAGATAGTGTTACGTTCAAGACAGAAGGCGTCTTTATTACCTGCATTTCCTGATTTACGATATTGCAGTATCTCATATTTAAAAAATGGGTTCCCCAAAGCCATATAAAATATATTTTTTTATCAAAAATTGCTGAATTTTTTCATGCATTGGTTACTACATAACACGAAACGTAAAAAAAGTTCAACAACCATGTGTGCATGGTATTTTGTTCATGTCCAAGGCAAGGGCAAGTTCGATAAAAGGAACGATATGTGAAATTTTCTCAACATTTAAAATCTCAAATTATTTCCACGACATTGCATTAAATTCAAAAATTTAGTATTGCAGTCATTTACTCAGATATGCCTGTAAAAAAAGCACAATTCTGCAAATTTTAATTTCATATTGCGTGAAATGAAATTAATGAGAAGTAAAACTGAGATAAAATCCAATAAACGAATCTGCGAAATCGTATAAATACGCAAATTCATAAGATAAATTTATTTTGAGTGTATATTTCGAAGAGTAATTTTGAATTATTATTCTTCGATGATAATTTTTTTTAACATTATTTTCTTCATCTTTTATTCACGTTCGGTGTCATAAGGAGGATTATAAATGATTTTTTGACAAAGCAAACGCGTTCGCGAGGCGTGATTCATGACTTTAAGAAAAATCCATTCTCATCACGTTTTTGCACGAGGGAGCAAGCTCTTTTCCTTTCACCTGTCGTAGTGGCTATTTGTCAAGCGTGAATCGATGTATGACTCGCGGGCGAATGGAAATATGGAGTGTAAGATATCGCGTGCTTTCTCTCTCTCTCTCTCTGATTGCGATATATAACTTTTTGAAGTGAATAGCTCGAATCCAATATGTCTCGAAGAGACTCGTCCTCTGCTGGTGATAAATACACAGTGAGTTACCGCAGGGTGAACAGTTACACACACCGGTCGCATTTATCAACGAGCCTTCCACTGCACGAACGTTCCACATCCTCAATAAACATGTAACCAGCTCATTTCCAAAATAAACCGCAGTCTCGGGCAATTTGTCATCAACCAATGTCATTAAAACAATATTGAACGAATATTCACACATAAATTATATTGAGTTAATTGGGAGCTTGATTAATTTTTATTTTTCGTCATTCTCGTTTCATTGGCACGATTTAATGATTTTTTTCAAGGAAATGTGGAAATAATAATTTCATTCTAGTGAAGTATTCATGGAGTTTGAAACTACCATTTATTTTCATTACCTTCGAAACCAACAATTCAATTGAAATTACGAAAATGTATGGTCCGTTCAATGAATAATGAGATGCCACACAAACTGTTTATTACAAAATAATATTAATTCTAAAATATTATCTTTATAATAATTAATAATTAAAAATATATAAAATTCATGGATTTGGTTTTCATTTTGAAAACGACGAAATAAAAATTTTCAATTTTTCGCATTTTGTAATTAGGAATGTGTTCAACAAGATTGCGACTCATCTTGATTAAATTTAATCACTGATAAACCGAACACTGCAGTCCTTCTGGTAATTTGCTCCCAGGATGAACATTCGACGGACACGTCGAAGCAGATAAACTTACACGTAAATACATGAGCGGGACACGTGCGCATAAACAGGTGTAGAATTGGTACTCGGAGAAATCGAGATGGAACTAAAATCGGGAATAATGCAGGATGTTAGCTCAGTAGGGCGTGAGGACTCTCGAAGCCTCAGGGAACGTTACGTGGATAACGAATGAGGGTGTCACGTGATCTCCGTAGACCTTAATTATGTCGATCACCTCTCAGTCCTCTGAAAGTGCATACATGAGGGCGTCCAAACATTCATTACAGATCAATTATCCATCGCCTTGAACATTTTTCCTTCGGTGGTCTAATTAGGAGACGAAAGTCATTTATAATTACTTAATATATGGGTCGTTTCAGAGAAATAATAAAATTCGTTTTTCCACGGAGAATCAAAAAGGTATATAGAAGAATGGATTGGAAAGAGAAACGTATGTATAAAAATTAAAGAAAAATTAATAATAACTCTAAAGGGGAGAATAGATATACTAGACTTTGTAAATTTTTCCAAGAATTGCAAAGTGTTTATAAAAATTGTGAGTGCGATGAAATTGAATATAATTCCCAGGAAAACGATGTACATAAAGAGTAGCAAAATTTAAAAAAAGGGATGTATAGAATAATAATGAATGTAATAGAATTTTTTTCTTTTTTATCATTTTTATTTGATTTGTTTTTCTATATGATTGGAACTCTTTTTTATCGTTGTTGTGCACATGTGCATGTTAATAGAATTTTGTAAAATAACGTACAAGGTTATGCAAATAAAACTCTCTACTACTACTACTATCTTTATTATTCCAAGATATTCTTGATAATCAAATTGATAAAATTAATTTAGTACACGATCCAGATAACATGTAATATTTCTTTAAATAGTATTCCAAATAACATTTCTTTAAGTAATGTTTAAGAATATTCGTGGTTTCATTTTTCTCGGTTATTTAACTTACAATGATTGGAAGTAAAATATACATTGACATTGAACTTTACAACCTTTTTTTTAAATTCTTGTTTCCACATTGTGCTTTTTTCTGTTTTACGAGAATACCGTACTTTTTTTATCAAATGAAAGAGTCGAGGTATGTGAAAAAAGTGAGGCAATTTCGGAGTAATAAAACTCTCGGTTCCGCGGCCTTTGGCAGAGTCAAAGTAGAAATGTTCGTGTGCGAGCAGACGCGACAAAAGTCTCCCTCGTTCTTTTTCTCCCGCACGCAAAGACGAGCTGTACTCGCAGTTCGATCCGCATAGTTATCATTTTTTAGTCGTTCCAGGAAATATGGATTTTTTTTCTTCTTCATTCGCTTGTCCAATCATAAAATGGACTATACATTTGATCGAAAAATTACCTCGTAGATTACGAAGGAACGATAGCAATATTGAATCGATCAAAAATAATTGAAAGAAAAAAGTTTATGCGTTGGATTTAATTACCATAAATTCTTTCGGACAAGGTGAACATTTCTTTTATCCAGAGCAAAAATCGATATTTTCCATCGTACTTTGTAGATTGGTGAATTAATATGAATGAAAAAAAATTTGAATGTATACTATAAATTCCGTAATTGTACTTGCCCCGAGTCTCTACCGCGACTCTTGATATATTTTTTCTTGAATTTTCAAAGGGCTTCCAATTTGAAAATTGTTATAGCAGTTTTTTCTCATTCATATTCTCCTGTAGAATTTCCAATAATCGTACGTATAATAAAATGAATCTTAAAAAGTATTATACAATCCATTAGTAACAAATATTGGCAAATTTCAATGAATTTTCATTATCCTTCATCTCCCTATAAGTGTTGTTCGATGTTGTGTAAAAATGTGTATCATTCCCACCGCCAGTAAAAATATTTGTATATTTAATTGATTCGTCCATATTTAATAGATCCAATGAAATATTGAATTGAACCAACTAATATTTCATTGGAAATCGCCACATTTTTTTCAGTGTGGCATACCGGATACTCCAATCTAACTTCATATGTCCGCTATGTTGAATTTGGTAACAAAAAGAGTCAAATCTCCTCCTAATTTCATTTTCCATTTTAATTGTGAATAATGACAATATTATTTGATTCAAAATAAAAAAAATCTGCACGAAATTTATTGCCATTTAAAATTTGACGTCAGAATCAAGTTGAAAAATCAAATAGACGTACTGCAATTTTGATCCGGCCTACATTCTTCAATCGAATGAAAAGCCACTTTCGAAGAGAGGATCGTGAATGCTCCAAGTATATACAATTTCCCCTAGATTGCGTGCCTCGTTCTGTGTTGCAGTTGCGCACCTGTTCGAAATTCAACATCCAATGTCTGGAGCACCCATTGCATCAATCTTTGCAGAATCGACCTCGTCAGAACAGCGTGTTCGTCGGCTCGAGCGTTTCTCTGCTGGGCAATGACCAGGGTGCGCCACGTCGTACGAAGAGCGCGTTCGACCTGCAGAGTCTCGTTCTAACCGAGAGCGCTAACGAAAACACGAAGGACATCGACGATAATCAGAACGACGACATCGTCGACACGGAGGCTGAACTTTTGCCCTTCACCGTCGTTCAGAGCGCTAGCAGCAGACGTTTGAAAACTTTTAACGAATATCCGAAGCACTCGCGATCTTTTCAGCGCGAGCGAGGCGCGAGCATCTGTCACTTCGACCGCATGGACGTACTCGCGAGGCCCTTGCAGCGCGAGCGCGGCATGAGCATTTGTCACTTCGATCGAATGGACGTTCTCGCGAGACCGTTGCAACCGAGGGATCGCGGATCGAGCATTTGTCATTTCGATCGCATGGACGTACTGGCTCGACCGACCTGTCATCGCGGCTCCCGCTCGAGCATCGTTGGCAACGTCGAGAAGCTCGAGACTCTGGGCAAGAGTCTCCAACGCGACAGTCGTACCAGCATGATTTTCAACAGCTCGATGGAAAAATCGCAAATCGGTGCCCTGGAAAACTTTCAACGATTCGCGGCGCTCAACCGGTCTCGGGAGTCTCGCGTGCTCTCGAGTCTCGAGAGGTCAGAGAACGTGACGAGGTTCCTGCAGCGAGAGAGCCGGGCGAGTCTGGGGAACAACGAGAGAGGCGTCATGATCGAGAATTTGGGAAAAAACGTCGCCACTGTCCACAGCGCTGGTAACATCGGACTCTCGAACAGAGATAGGAACAGCACTTTTTGTCCTCACGATCGACCGTCCTGCAGCAAAACGCCCGACGTCATACACGGCTACGAGGCAACCTGCGTCTGATTTTTTTCGCTCGAATCTACGCTCCTCTTCTCCTAGTCTTTCATCTCCCGGAAGGCCTCGGCTGAGAAACAACGAAGCGAAATCTTCCAAAAACGTGTCCTACTTCGGTGCGTCTTTGTTTTTTGCTCTCGCTTAATGCTCATCGAGGATGACCCGTAAATGTCAGCATCATCCGTCTTTCGGCGTGACAATCGTCGGGCTCATCCTGGAGGCTGATCGTGTTTCGGTTCGATCGACTCTTCGGGGGAACGTGAGACGAGTCACGGTGCCGCGACGAAAACGTAAAGATTGGCGCATTTTTTTTTTCACCAAACGTTTTGGAGTTCATTCTCGAGATTTCAAAAAGATTTTTTCGACATTTAGATCAAAATTTAATATTTTTTGGAGAAAATATTCTCTGAATGAGGAGTGTGAGTTTTTTCCTTTCAATTTTATTACCAGAGAGTCTCGGAACACTCTGACGTTTCCATTGCCAAGGTGCTTGAAAAAGCGAATGTGTCAAATTCTGTAATCTCAAGGATTGGGTCGATCACAATCCAACGCAATATTTTCCAGAGTAACCATCATCGAGGAAATTTCGTCCAAAATACGTAGAATATGAAAAAAAAATCGAATTAACATGTCGAATACATTTCGGAAATTGAAACAAATGTGGTCTAGTCATGGAAAATTATTAGCAAAGGTAGAAATTCAATGTTCTGAGGCAATAAAATCGGCCGTGACTTTCGTTTTATATTTTTCAAAACGCAGTCAATATACGAGAGATTTGAGATTATTTGAAATCTTTTCGTTTTCATTACGAAGCATTTTGTCAATTGCATTTAAAATATTTACGAAACGAAAACTACGATACATTCAAAATACATTTTGCTTGTTATTTCATAAGTTCGTTTCGTGTAATAAAATTTACTTCATTGAGAGCAAATTTGCGGTCGCGCGTTATCAAGAGCTGGAAAATTTTCAACGAACAGCTAAAATGATTCCCACGAGGATGTTAGAAGAGACGATAAATATCGAAAACATCGACGGTGTTTTCGATGTTAACAATTTTGTTTAATGTTTGAGTGTAACGTATCCCTCAGGGAATCTCTTTCGAGCTTTCTCGATAAAATGCTATTTCACCTCGGCGCTGAGAAATGTATTTCAGAGTCCGGAGACTTTGACAAGGGCGAGCCCGCAGCGAGTGAAGAAAACTTTATCGTGCCCGAATTTTACCTACACTGGATCACCGGAATAATTTTCAAATCACTGCTATTGACAATCTCAATAGCAGTCAGGATACACTTTGATATTTGATTTCAATGGCTGCAAGAGATTTTCTCATAGAAGCCGGAAAATGTATAATTCAATCAATGCTCTCGAGACGTATTTACATTACCGTGCTCACGAGTAATTTACAGAAAAAAAAATTTTTTTTTACGAACAAAATATTGAGAAAGCGAACAATTAGTTTACGTAGCTTGAAATTTGGAGACCTCGAAAATATTGTGCTACGGAAGGAAATTTTTTCATTCGAGATAAAATTCCTTAAAGTGCACTCTCTTGCTTGAAATTGAATTTCGTACTTCAAAAAGCTGCAATTTGAAAAATATTCCGGGTCACGTGAATATCTATTTTTGTATAGTCAAAGGAGTATGTGCAATTTTTACGAAAAACAAAAAAACAAACGAAGGTGCCACAAAAACCTCAACTAGTGAGTTGCTAAGAAAAAGATTTTTATTACAAGTGTTGGAAGAAAATTCATTTATCAACGAATTAACTTATATATTTCATCTTGAATATTGATATGTAATTAATATCTCAATTTTAAATAATTAACTTTTCTTTTTTTTTTCCTCCTGGAACATGTCCGTAGTTTAGACAATCGATCGCAGAATCGAGACACGTTTACATTTTTTTCGCGTTATCTTGAAACTTTGCATATCTTGTGAATGGAGTACGAAAACAAGCAACAAAAGGAGGATTTAATATCCTACATCTCATTACTATTTAATCTTACTCAATTAAAATTAATCGACGATATTAGTAACGTATGAAAAATTTGCGGAATATATTTCGAGCTAAGCCAGTTAACCAACTCTTTAAAAACTTTACGAAATAGGCTCAAGCTGTCAAAAGTTTCATAAATGAATTTAGTTTTTCCGAACCTCGGCTACAATTTTCAGGGGAAAGTTAAATTCGAAGTAACCATGAAAAAAAGCAAACACTGAGTTAGCTGGAAATATGTCATGTGCAAAATATAAACGCGAATACAAAAATAATGACATAAAAAAACCATCTAAATAATATATTTAATGCAGATTTACCGAAAGTAATGTCCGATATTTTCGAAGGGCCTAAGTATTTTTTTACAATTCAGAAAGACGTGTAAAAACGAGAATATGTGTATAAAATCAAAATGCATAATGCAAAAATTCACCTCTACAGTCTATTGCATTATTGAAATTTCTAACCATTGTTATTTATGATGTTCAAACCCACGTTCCTTTACTACATTTTGAAATGTTGAAAAACAAACTAATAGCAGAGGTAGAACTTACGGTTTTATTATTTATTTATTTTACAAATTTACCCACGAATGTTCTGTTAGAAAATGAGGCCGATAAATCTCTCAACAATTGAACAAGCGAAATGTAAATAATGAAGGAAATTCACGAACAGCATTCCAATGTGTACAAACTCCAACCCACTTCTACCTTGAAAGAGGAAATGGTCCATAGAAACCTTTGAGTAATTTTGTAGGTATGAGGCATCCCTTTGAAATGTCACATGTTACTTTCAAATTAGTCCTGCTGTATTTCATGTATTATATTATAATCGAAAATTGATGATTGGTCCATTTATCTCTGAGCTATTCAAATCGATGAAAATTTTGGTCAGAAAATAATGAATGATTAAAAATACAGTTGTCATTAATGTCAGTGAAGCTTTAAAAATGTTTATTCATATTTCAATCTGTCAACAATTTTATTTATTCATTAGAATAAAAATTAGATTCGTTGTTGATAAAATTCCTCTTCGTAAAGACCGATCTATTCGATTCTTCTATTCGATCTTGTTAGGTGAATACTTTTTCCTTTTTGGACACTTTTGACCTTTCATGATAGCATTCGAAGAAAGAAATGTGTTTGGGCATGCGGAAAGATTCATGAGACCAATTATTCTTAGACCGTTTATGAATAACGTATAAAATCCGTCTGTAAAGTAGAAGTGTACGTGAATTGAACCTAAAATAGAAAAATTATAATCCTTTTGGTAAACTCTCGGGAAGCGCGGGACCTTGTATTTTCAATTATTAAACGAAATATCTCATACTTGTGCTCTTAGATCGTAGAGTTAATAAGTGATGGCTGTTGAAATAACTTTAGACCAAATTTTTAATAAACAATTACTGTCATTTTTACTCAATGAAATCTTTCATCTTTCGTAACTCGTTCCATTTTGATGGTTCGATTCTTCGAATGGCAACTGATGAAAATAAGCGCATTCGAATCTCACTTTTTTGATTCATGGACCAGAAACTGACAGCTTTACTCTGAAAAAATGAAGAAAACTGACGTGTTAACGATTGAAAAATTCTAAAAATTCTCAGTATTTGAAATAGAAAAAAAAATGCAGGTGAAATATTATCACTTATATTCAAAAACTAATTTTTAAATTCTAATGAAGAATCATACTAGGAAATTCTAGAATATGGTAGAAAAGGTATATAGTAACGATATCGATAATTCATTAAATAATATGATATTGTAAAAATGCCAAATTATTTATACAAAAAGTGAAGAGAAATTGTAAACGACGTCAATCGACGAGTCAGAAGTGTGTACGCTGTGTATTGATTTGCCGGATAATAAAGGATTATTTAAGACACGAAATTCTGCCAGAAAAAGTTTACTGGATTCCTGATGCTACTTGTTTTTACTTTTTTTATACATATGTGTACATACAGTATAATTTAGATAATACAATACGATTTACATAAATAAACAATATAAACAACAATACTAATTTTTTTTGCATAAACATTATTTTCCGAGCGCATCCGCTCTCTTACGTTGAGAAACAATCATGAATTCCCGTTTTTAATATAATTAATCCGAATAAGACGGTTTGAATAAAATTTCTTGAGAGTCGAGGTTTTTTATTATACAAATAAAAGTTGTATTGCAACTCTCCAATGAACTGACTCTTTTTTATTTTTTGTTCGATCATAACTTTCTTTTAAAACTCTTCCTTCACGTTCACTTTGAAACTCAATTATTTTATAATAATGAATTTAAAAAAAATAATCCTACACTTGTATTCGGAGCAAAAAGAAAATGGGAAATAAAAAATGAAGATGCGTTTTACAAGTACTTTTTTGGGAAGTATTCTATCTAATCAACGAAAAAAAGTACGGTGTTTTTTTTCACGTCAAAAATTCTGCAACGTTGGTAGAGATATCCAAAAAAATTCCATTAACAAAATATTGCAATTACAAATATGTCAGAAAAGCTTTGAGTAAAAAACAAGAGAAGCTTACACGTATGAATAATTTTCATATGAAAAGAAACTCTGACTGGCATCGTGTTTTTTATTAATTCGAATCGATAGGCTTTGCCAAAGACCTTGCGATACAACTAAAAAGGTTTTAATCCATTAACGTTCGTGAGAGATGCGGTTTGTCGGGGATGGGCATGAACAGTTGTGATATCATGCGATTCGTAAATATGTGCATTTCCAACGAGATCAGACTCAAAGCTATGGAAACCGGACGTCGAGTTAATTAAGCTTACCGCACGATCAGCTTACAAGGGAAAAGTGAAAATTTTATGAAAAGATTTCATTATTTTTGATATTGTATTGTTATAATTCATTCGATTAGTATAGGGCTCTAATTGTTGCATAAATTATTTAAATCCATTAAGTAATTTAATAAATTAATTAGTCAACTAATTAATTATGGGAGGGGAAAAGCAAATAATGATCTATCATTTTTATTATTGTGAAGCATCTCTTATTCTTGTGAATCATCCGAAAAACATCAGTTTTCCATTTGAAGATGTATTCAAAAGTTTGTGATTAATTACGAATAGCTTATAGTCAAATGGAATTTCATGTACAGATAACAGCGCTTCACATTTACTTTACTCAATCGGAATATGGAAATGAATGGAAGCACTGGCTCGCGATTTCATTGTTCATTACACGGTTCGGAAATCCTTTCGCTTTTCGTTCACGTTATAAATTTGTAATACATTAACATGTCCAATAGACATGTCAAACGAGCTTAAATTTGACACAACAATGAAATTTTCGCTTATTTGAATTCACAAATCTCTTCATCCACGTGATCATTGTAATTACTATTAGAATGGAATTAATAAAATTCACCCGCCATACCTTCGCTTGGTGATAAAAATTTTTAAATTTCATTTAATTCCAATGAAAATTTTATTACCGCTAATAATTGCTGGAACCAAATGGCTTCGAGTTTGACCCATACTTATTGAAAATTCATTACGTTTGTATAGACGAGTCTACACGCTCCCTCATGGCTGATTAATTTTTAATTGCACTCGACGACTGTCGCGGATGGATCGTTAAAACGCCCGACACTTGCCAGTCACCGGAAGTTAAAGGGATAATGAGCATATAATCTCCCAAAGTTTATTAACCGCAACCCTCTGAATACTTGTAATTATTCTCCTCTTCATATTCCTATACAACGTTCTGGATCAATTTTCAAGATTTCCATGTCAGTGCGAAACCTAAAATTATACATGAAATTGATCGTCCTTTATATTTTGTGACATGATACGGTATGAAATTTTCCCACAGGATCAAAAAAAATTCGGATAAAGTGGACTGAGATTCTTCATTTTTTCGTGAACAAATTGTATTACAAGATTTTTGTATATTTTAATCATTCCATAGACCAGACCGACAACCGGGCTGCTGTTGGACACATCAACCAGTACTTGAATGGCTGACCGCTGAACTCGCATAGACTGACAGATCAACGCTGAGCGGGAGGTCGTTTTTTCTATGTTTTCCGAGGTTTGAAAACTTTGCATAATCCAAAAGGTACCAAATATATCAACATGGGTTTTCCACAGTTTTCTCATGTCCGTGTACAAATATGTGCGAATGCGATACAGGTGTTAGGGGAAGAGTCGGCTACGGACGCAATTTGATGGGGAATAATGGAAACCGAAATTAACTGGAAACAATTGTAGGTTTTAGTGCAACGGCCCAACATGAGGAATTGAGATTTTTTTTTCATTCCATAGACTAAAAATAGCCCGACCGTCAGCTTCTGATTTCATTAGATATGACGTAACGCAGTGACAAGGTTAGTAATGATATTGATAAAATAATAAAACTAGAATGTTGATAATAAACAGGGGAAAGTAACTTTTCTCGGTGAAGGACATAATCAGAGATGTTATTGTCAGCTAGCCCAATTCGCGTCATGTCAAATTGGTCACCAAGGTCTTCTCGATCCCATGGGATTAGAGTTCTTATCCCGCGGCGAATCTACGCACACTTGTGAGAGTCCCGTTCCTATCTAGAGACCGATTTAGTGCTAGGGCTCTCTGATTTAGCCTCGTCCCCTCGTGACGCATCATCCTCTCCTTCAACAATCTTCTCATCGTTTCCGCAGTCCTAGGACACAATCGGAAGTTGCGTAATTCTACAAAAGTTTGGAAATTTCATTCTCGCCTTCATCGTAAGTTGTACCACTTTTTTCCGCAGTGAATGTATACATGTGATTCATCTTTTTTTATCAATGAAATATTCTGAAAAAAGTGGTAGAAAAAATTCGTTGAAAAGTCTCGGGAAACTTCGGTTCTATGTTTTATTCATATGCTCTATTATATCTTGACAAGGAAAGAACCGACGAAACGAATTAAAATTCAAATTATAGTAAATTCAACCCGTTTGGATTCCAGAATAGAATATTTTTTAGCATTCGCAATTGCGCTTTTCGAAAGTTCTTTGAATTTTTTAAACGTTTTCTCCATCCATTAAAAATTATTAACTACTTTTGCTTATGCCGAGACTGTGGCATGTCGTTTAAAACTGCTGAATTTTATGTCTAAATCCTTGTTGAGGTGATGTTTAGCCCCTACGAAGCGGAGAGGGACAAATGCAAAACGGATTTGCTATTTTTTCAGAAATTTTTGATAATTTTGAAAAAACAAGAGAATCAAATTATTCGTTGAAGGAAAAAGAACAACGTGATTCTTTTCTTTGTTAAAAAAATGTGCATTTTTAGAGAAAATAGCAAAGTTCGATTTTGTACGATATAGGACACTTGAACATCACCTTAACCTAGAATGAAGAACCGTTCTCTGGTAAAATGTTGGCGTAAAATAGTCGAAATTGTCAGGGACACGTATTTGTGATCTCAATAATTGCACGCGGACTATAATCGAGGGCCGAAAAATCTGACTAAACACTCTTCGGCGATTGGACCAATTTGGCATCAGCGACAGAGGCTGGTTGTTAATGCTTTGGAATATTTGCGTGCTCTCTCTCTCTCTATCTTGTTAAATGAAAATGCAATTCCCTGTTGTTCGTTTGCGGATAATTGCTTTCGATCTAACTTTGCTATTAACAGTATAGACTTTCCACTTTGAATACAAAATAGAATCGATGACAGTACATTCTATGCCGTCATGCATCGTTCAACGTTTCATTAATCAAAATAAAAACTCACTCAATGTCGATTTGGATATACGTAACTTAGTTTTTAATTACTGACATAAATGACATAATTTCTCGATTGAAATCGAGAAACTTTGGATGAAAAAAACTCATCCATTGAATATTTTTGAATGGTCAAGATGGGTTTGCGAAGCGATGAGAAAGAACTGGAAAAGATATGAAAACAAATATTAAAATTCTATGTAGAGTATATATGAAAAGATATAACATCTCATGCTGCTAATAATTTTCAGCCAAAACTTATCGGGTCAAAAAAAACATTATAGGTTCGTACCATTGTGGGCGCATTCAACTTGCAGCTTTTTAGCGCTTTTAACATTTGTATCGTTCGTCTTGGCGTAGCGAACGCTTATGAACACCGTTGCGATTCTCGTTCAGTTTTCATGGGTTTGAAGCGGTTTTCGTTGTCAGACTTAACGCTGTGAAGCGCTTACGAGTGTTATTGGGTAGGTTCTGATATAAGTTGCTAGTACTCGAATCACATGTATTAGATCGGATTTTGCAATACTCGCAGTGTATTTTGGAACACGGCCATTATGTTTACATTCCTTACACCTACATTATTCATAAATGCGCTCAATTCAACACGAACGGGTTCGTGAGCGTGATGAGTGCTTACAAGTCCGTAAACGTGCAACGCACTCTTATGTTTCTATTTTTCTGACGATAAAAACGTTCGAATCGGTAATAGGATGGAGTTTTTACCATCGGCTGGCTTCAAATTGCATCTGATATAGGTGAAATTGCGCCAAATCGACCGACCAGACATTTTTAACCACTATAAGCGTGCTCAAGTCAAGTTGCAGGGGTTCCTAAGCGTTAGCACATGCGAGCGCTTGTAAGATTGTAAGAGTCCAAGTTTAAATACGACCAAACTTAGAGACGGATTAGACGCGATGGTCATAAACGGGGAAAACCGAGAATTGAGAATTTGAGAATGCGAGTTCGAAGCGTGATTGTTTTATGGAGGGTGCAGTGTGAGTGTCTCAAAGAATGAATGCGTCGAGTAACTGTTTCCAAAAAATGAAAAAGTGTGCGTCTTGGGGTTTAGAGTGAGAACGATTGAAAAAAGATGAAAGACCGTGTGGAAGAATAAAACGAGGAGACGAATACACGGGTGAGTCAGTTGATGTCTGAGTTGCGAACGAGAGCCTTTGGGCAGCGATTGTATTTGTATACTTTCTGTATTTTTTTTTTAATAATAATTATTCGTTTCAAATCAAAACCCTCTGATCTGCTTTCCCACTGATCCTACATAAATATATGAACTCTGTGAACACCAATTTATCTTTCATGATGAATGTCTTGGGAATTACGTAGAAAAAACAATTAAAAAAATTTGCATGTTCATATACAATGCTGAAGAACGTAATCGCCTATTTTGATTAAATTCCCTACATTTTGGTTTTCCTTGCTACACTCCTTAAAGGGCTCTTTAATGTTTCTCTGGTACGCTAAATATCAGATTTTGAATATTGATTTTTGGATTCAATGGACTTAGAGACGAGTCTCTTTGAATATAAGTTGCTCGGTACTGCAATGGTCACCTGAGACTTTGCGGCGTATATACATGTACCCCGGATATAGAAAGACCGAACAAAGGAAGTTTGGCGTGTTCTAAGAGTTCTCACGAGAATAGGAGTTTCTTGTATATAATATATGCATGTATTGATACAGTATAGAGGAAGAGAATCCTCATGAGAGTCATTCTTTCAATCTTGATCGCTTTTCACAAGAAACTGTCCAAGCTCTCTTCATTCTCTTACACATTTTACCTCTTATCAACCTCGCCGCAAAGCTTTTGTTCAACATACTTTATGAAAATCTTTTATCTTGACGTCATGATGTAGAAAAAACATTTTACTTCTTTTACGTCCTCTAATTGAATTTGAGAGGAATTTGTAAACTCATATTCTTCTCTCATATCGTTATTGGAAATGTGCATAATATTTCTAGATCATGGATACATGATACATGCTGAATATATGTTCATAAAAATGGAGATTTCGGGATGAGTTGTTAATGAAAAATTCAAAGTCATAATGAGTGTTCAATCGCCTCTGGCCAGAGACGAAAATCGATTCGTTCACATGTTGCTATGTATGCGTTTATGCTTGCCCAACATTGGTTTACATCTTACACTCGTTTGGTTAAATCTCTCGAGACAATCGATGGCTTCGTTCCCTAATGAAATTAGGAATGTCTCATCGTTAACAACAGCTCTTACGTTAAATCGGCCATGCAAGTAGAAAAATCAATGGCAGTTTTCTGCGTCAAGAATATGTGAGAAAATCTGTATTACTGTTTCACTCGCAATTTGACGTTTGTATTGAGAAAATAATTTTTTTTATTTAAGGTAGTTTGATCATTACAGGTACGACATAAAACATGGAGCCAGGCCTTCTTCATGAGGGAATCTTCAAGTTTTTTTAACTGAAATCAGTCCATGATTTCCATAAGGATATTTTTTTAAATCTATAAGTGATTTTACGTTCTTAATTTAAATGTTATTCAAAAAGTACTCCAACATATCTTTTTTGTAATCGAGAGAATCATCTTCAAACTAGTTCGTTGGATATATGGTTCCATCAAATCATCCAATTAAAAAACTATAAGATAAAATAACTTTTTACGATTTGTAAATTTTTTTGTGCGAAACATACATTTTTTCTGAATTTTTCTAAGAAAATGGTTATTACGATTGAGCTACGTTAAAAGATCACGGTTTTAAAATGTAGCATTAACACGTACATAATTCAATTATACATGAATAATGTATGAATAATTTAAATTCTGTGAAAAGGAGTAGAAAAACTCTCATGAGACGCTAGAAACGAAATTGGATTTTGACAATGCATGTACTTTTCCACAATATTTCTTTTTCGTCGCAGTCAGACAGAAGCACGTATCAAATTTTTGTGCAAAGTGAGGACGTAGAAGTATTTTCCCGACAACCCTCTTCTTCCCTCTTTAATAAAACTCCTGAAAATCTCACGAACGTGCAATGTTCATTTTTTGTTGAAAAAAGTATTATGTAGGGGTCCAGAAAAAAACATTGAGAGATTCATTTCTCCTTTTTACTATTTCTAATACTTGAGATCAGCCAGTCTGGTCGTAAAAACCTATTATAAGTACTCAATAAAAAAATACACATGATTCTTAGTGCTACGTTCATACGAAGATAATTATAAAATACCTCAATAATAAGATAACTATCCAAAAGTACATCAGGCACTTCAACGTTGGTCAATAAATCGTTATTTAGCCACTTCCATTCAGTTTTTCAGGAAGAGATTTTGTAATCACAGTGTCCTTCGGACGTCGTAATTGAAGTTAACCTTAATACTCTCGATATGGAGATGGTCTTCCTGGATGACTCTATGAATATCGAGCAGGATTTGTGCAAATTTAAATTCTCAAGTGTCATGGTATGTATATACACGTAGGAAATTTGGCGTTCGACAAAGGCGCGTAACGATCAACCGGAAACGTTATATATGTGCATGCACGTGGTGCAACAGGGACTCTGGTAGACCAGGAGTTTGTAATTACGTTTAATCGTTAGGGTTCGCAACTCCAAGCGCATTTGGGTTGTCGACGCGGGATTGTCAAAGCTTTAAAAACTACGATCGAGTGTCAAGCCAGAGTATTTTTTTACCTTATTGACATTTTCCGATTCAATTGCTTCAAGTCTTCGTTAATGAAATCAATTGCTTGTTTTTTCCTTCTTTCCATTTTGGAAAAGTCACGTGGAGCCTTTAATCCGTGATTGGGATTGGTCGCTGATCTCGTTTATGTATCACGATTTCAAATACACTACTGTTAATGTTGATAAGTATACATAATACTACATCGTGATGCAGGTTTGGAAATTAAGCAAATGACGTATTGCTTGAAATTGTGCACAAGCTGAAGATTTGTGGTAGATGCAAACTCGACCGAGTATGGAAAAGTTGCAACGTTACCTGAAGACGTACGTTGGTTTTTCAATGGTCGTTTAAAAATGGCCTTTGAAACAACCTCTAATTATTCATTGACTGTTTATAGAACAGTCAAGTCCAACACCCTTAAGCGTAACTTAAGGATTCTCATGGCATGTACCAACATTTAGAAGACCATAGGATGGTGATTTCTTTGATAGCTGTCAAATAGTTAGCTGTCAAAGTAACTTCGAAACTTCGATTCTGTCATGACATGGGCGCTACAACAGAGCAGAAACCAATCATGGTCGAAATATCTATAACGTTACGCTATACTACGTTATGATAAGCTTGTGTTGGCCTTATCAGCTTGACGTTTACATTAGAGAAAGATTCGATGTCTATTGTTTCCCAGATTGATTCTAAATGTCGATTTCTTCAGGGCCCTGTCGAGTTGATTTTACACGGAAAATGTTGCGCATCATTGTTCTCAATTTACTGAAGGTTTTCATATCTCGATGCACATAACGTAAAAATCAGATGAATATTTCAATATAATTTCGAATCCAATGGGATGTTTTAATTTCCCTCTCGTTTTGCAAAAATTAAAAGCGTTCATTTCATGGCAATTACAAAGAGAAATCACCTGTACCGAAGCGTCGAAATGCTAATGTCAGTCATAATTTAACTAGACGTTAATGAGACGTTTGCTACTGGGACGTTTTGATAATTACGTTAATTGTGGACAGTCGTAGCATGCGTATATACATGTTAATGCATTCACGAACATTTTCCTGTCGCGATCGATAACCACGCTCCATACCAAATTCCATTATCCACACGTAAATCAAAACTTTCATCACCCAGTAATTTTTAATACGAGACATTGTATATAAACAGTATGTTACATGTATATTACAAGGATTATTCGAAGTGGTTTTATTTCTCAAAATACATTCCAACTAAAACAGGAGATTTGCAGTTTCAGAGAACTTCATCTTGGATTAAAGTCAGCCTTTCTCTCCTTACTGTACATTCAACTGTACACGTGCAGAAATAGTTCGTCCATGTGGTGTCCATACACATATGTATCTGATATATATTCTATATCAAAACGATACATAGAGAATCGTACAGAGAGATACTCTCGTCGAAACGAAGTCACTTTAAGATTTGACCTTGCGAGTTGAAATGAGAGCTCACAAAAATTTGAACCCATTCGATATCTGATCTGAACTTTAGAAAAAGAAAAGATTTACGATCTTCATCCAAAGCTGGAAATTTATGACGGTTGAAAAAAAAGGCGTGGAAGAAGTACGAAGTTATTCCCGAATTTACGCAAAAACTGCGAATGAAACCGACGATAAATCTCATAAGTAAAAGAAATAGAGAAAGCTCGCCTGGATCAACAGTTAGTCGAGATTAATTGAACTCCCCGGCAAATTCAATTAGACCGAGCAGCGAAGCTCGATTCACCGGCAATGTTTCCATTCGGACCCGACTGGGATGTTGCTGATAAATCTTGGGGAAGGACCGGGTTTCTCGTGGATTTCTTTTTAGGACTATATGTATAGCTTACGGGTATCCTTTCTTTCAAGATACTGTCTTTTGAAATATAAAGAAAGGACCAGCCGGAAATAATCCAGGAAAAAAATGTCGGTATAAATGAAACAACGTGGGATTCAGTCTTTCATCAAAAATCCATTATTTGATTTCTCTGAATGTTTGTACTACTGTGAAGCTCGAATATGGAAAATTTTATGAAATCATTTCGGTACCATGTATTCATATTGTAATATCTTAATGTAGAATGGCGATAAGAAGAAATTGTAGATTTAGAACTTTTATTAAAAAAACGTTTTTCTTTCATTTACAAGCAAATCGATTAGTTTCATTCTTAATTCAACACGAAAAGTGTAATTGCTTTTATCTTTTTTATTATACCTTTATTTTAGTTATGTTTGAATAATGCTTGCATAAAAACGGATATCGAACTCTTGGGATTTCGTCGTTGGCATCCTTTTGCTTCCGAAGTCTGTCTCTTTGCAAGTATAGGCATGCTCCGGTTAGTCATTTCGGATGGATTAAAAAGTAGGGCTCTTTCCTACATAGGAATATTCGCGAGTTCATATTTATCGAGATTAAAGTGCACACGTGACGGCAATGTCGTATAAAACTTCACTGCTCCTTTACGATCCATTTTTCGATTGCAACATTCTCGATTTTTTTTCTCTTTCGTTTCCAAAACTCCAAGATATTCTCTATCAACGATATACTGACGCTGAATAAGAACATTCACAACTTTTAAACCGTAAAAGATATTTTTTATCTTTTGCACATCGTTAGAAAATTTATTTTTCTTGGTGAATGCTCGATTTCGATTTTGCTCTCGAAATCTGGTATTCAGGATGGAAATAATCAGATGACTTGTGTTTGATATATTTAATATTTATAATTCTTTGATATACCATTTGATAATTATCAAATGGTACACATGCAAACGCTAAGCCATAAAAATGCTACTACATTAATGAATTCTAAATTTGTCTAGCAAGTCCTGAATAACATATCACTTCATTTACATTTTATTAAATAATTATTTTATTAAATTTGATATTCATTTTGAAAAGTAACTATTATATATATTTATTGCGAATTGGGCGATGAATAACTAAAAAAGTTGTAATTTTATAACCAAAATATGTGACTAGATGTTCCCCATCGAATATTTTCAACATCAAAAGGTTTTGAGAATGATTGAAAAGTTAACTATTGCAGGGCATCGGCATAAATTAAAATAAAATTGTGTATTTTTATGCCAGTGCTTGAAATTTCCCCGTTAGTCTGATTGATTGAGAATTTTTGAAATTCTTTCCAAAAATGTGCAGTGAAGCAAATTTCACGAAGTTGCGGTTTCCCTCTCCAATATTAGTCCCATACACCCGGAAATTCTAAGACGGCTTAAGATCCTGATTCGATTACCTTTCGTACTTTCGACGCTCAGCCTAATTCATTTCCAAGTCCTTAATTGCATTATTTACTCCCGTGGAAGCTTCTGCACGCCATATTCAGCGTGAATAATTTTAGATTCGCCGTAAATAACTTTGACCGATAGTGGAAACACTTGGATTATATTCTTCTCTCGAGAACTAAAAACAAAGTTCAGTAAAAAAATTAACAAATGATTTTTTTACTAAAAATCGAAATTCTTAGTAATTTTATTTTGAAGTGTAGTACCGTTCGTATGTATTTTCGGTAATTGCGGTAATTTTCGATTTATTAACGAGAAATTTTCTTATGTAAAGGAAGAGATGTACATAACGAGAGGAAAAAAGTCACAAAATTTTTTTCTAAAATAAATATCTCGAGAAACCTCACTCGTGTCGAAATCCGTGCAAAATCATCGTTTGAATTACAGTAAACAGAATAATACACTCCTTACGTAAAAATTCTTTTCATTTTCTTGACACACTTTTGTAATTCAAGGTAAATTTTCTAATTAAACTAAAAGAATCTCTTTTTCAAAATAAAAACCATTTTTTCATGAAAATTTATTTTGACGGCAGGTCGAAAGAGCTTACACGCAGCTGAAAATATCGATGCCATCAAACCTGATAATGATATGCACAGAACATAAAAAAAATGTTTATCGTCGTTGGACGAAAAAAAAGAACTGAAAAAATGTTTACATAGTAACGACAGGAGACGTTTCTTGAATTTCGTAGCGAGCACACGCGTGATATGAAGTTTTTCTCGAGCATAATCCATCGATGAAGCTAAATAATTCAGATATAAGCCCTTTACCGGTTGATGCAGCGGCGAAGCTACACATTATTCGCTCGTACGTGCTTTACGGACTGTACATACTCATCTATAAACTATACAAACACACAGGTAGACGCGCTCCTATCTCCCTGCGTTGTGTACAAATATATATATTTTGAAATATTCCTGAGGAAGCGATCGATTACTTTATTCCACGAGTGTCCTCACTCTCACGAAAACGTTACTTTTTTCTCTCTCTCTCTCCTCTTTTTACTTTTCCAAGAGCCTGTGTCTCGTTTTGCTGGGAAACTTTTTACGTTTTCGTGGAGAGAGAAAAAAAAATGAAAAAGAAAGGAGTCTCCAGTCGCGACTGGAATAAGAAGGATTAAGCGACGCGAAAAAAGGACACGCGGATAAAAAGTCTTTTTGATCTCGGCTTACTTACCTCGCGGAAGCCGCTCGCGTATATTTTACTCACAGCCGTCCTTCCCGTCTCTACCTCGGAGAACTCGCGAGTTTTCACGATACGAATTTTCCGAGAATATCCAATTTATTCGCCACTTTCCTTTTTATGCGCGCACGAGACTCGCCCGAGGACTCTCAAAAATGACCCAAGTGACAGACAGGTGGTTTCGCCCCGAATCGCTCGAAGTAACTCGAACTATTTCGAGGGCGAGCAAACTTTCGGATTCTCGGAAATGTTCGATCCATCAAGCCGTACCGGAGACAAAATGTATAACTAGAATTTATTCCACATTTTTATCACACGAATCTACTGAAATAACTTTCGCAATAAAAAATTTTGCTCCAAATTTTCGGAACAAAAAACGAACTTGGAAAATTTAAACTTGGAAAATTTACTTTTTCAACGCAGTTCGTTTTTCGTCGCCAGGGTGCTCCGAACCTATTCTGCGTCGTATACATATTATTGTATACGTATGTATAAAGTATAGCAGGATGTTTACCCTTTCCATCAACCTTGGAAGCTCGTCTCCGAGGTTTCTTTTCCCCGAGATTGCTCAGGAGAGAGGAAACGATTCGGAGTATCCGGTTTTCCGTCTCTAAAACCTTTCTTCTCTCCTCGACCATTACCCGCGTCTGAGTGGGTGTTCGGCAGACGTTTCTCGATGCTTTTTCCCTCATTTTCTCCGCGCACGTCGACCAGGATGAAAGGGTTGAAACAACAGAAACACATACACACATGTATCATTTTTTTAACGTACACATTTTGTCACATATAAGGGTAATGGTCGAGTTGGACTTTTCACTTCTCCAGTATCAGCGAAACGCGACATCTCGGTCCCTGATATTTTATTTTATTCCTTTTCTCGTTCTTGCTCTTATCATGTTTACCCGCTCGAATGTGCTCAGGCATAAACGGATTCTGTTTCTAGAATTTTCCCAGTGTAATCACATTGCGAGCGAAGTTTCAGTTTTGCGAATGCCATTTACGCCCATTGCAGTTATGGCGGATAGATCAAGCTCAACGAGCTCAAATTTTCATGCTTACGACGAACCTTCAGACGCGACAATCTTGCACATTTTTGCTCCCGCGGAAACTTATTTCGTTGAGTTCGTCGCTGGTACTCGTGGCGGAGAATTTCATTTAATTATTTTAAGTGAAACGATCCTCGTGACGGAGTGATAAAAACATAAACTGGTATTCGAGAGTTTCTTCTTATCAGGGGAGACATTATTTCAATTATAGTTTTTTAAGCATTCAAAAGGCTTCGGTGGGAATTTTCATAACGAATTCGCTGTGATTAATTATTCTTACTTGGTCGGTAAGAATAATAGAATAAAAAACGTGATGAAAAAGTGTAAAACTGACCTGGCACTTTTGTCCGCTCGGAGAATCCCCAGGAACGAAATACGAAAATTCACAAAATATCCAACATAATGATAATAATCTTACTCTCTACTCTCATTTCGTACAACAATTATACTCTGGTGGAAATTACATTATTCAGTTTCAGGAGCGGAAAAAAAGTGAACGTTAATTCGTTAAATACTTTTATTGCTCATATACGTCTAAAAATAATTTACATTAAACGTACCGTTGTCGTACTGCAAAAAAATTGCTAATTAATTAAAAAACACTCGTTGCTACTTTCTCGTTGTACAGACAGAATTTGATTCCATAAAAGTGGTTACTTTCTGTCTTTTCACATAGATCCAACTCTTTGAATATACTAAAAATAATTTACTCAACACACAAATCATATAAAACGTTATTGAGGTGTTCATATTGTCCCATATACATTGTTCAATTTGGCATTACATCAAAATATTTAATTATTTTCCATCGTTTCACATAAATTCAAAGCTTTGAGTGTACTAACAATAATTTACTCGATACACAAATCATATAAAACATTATTTAGGTGCCTATATTGTCCTATTTACATTGTTCAATTTTCATTATTCTTCTTATATGTTACTACAGTAAAAACGTATAAAGAGGAGGGTCGTAACCGATCATTGGCAATCTGCCACAGAGAATTAGTACAAGAGACAAAAGGAATACCGGATGAAGTTCTCTCTTCACTGCTGCTGGTAGGAGATCTGCCGACGACTGTGTTGTCTATATATACAATCGTAATCCGGGGATGAGAAGAGAACATTGCCGAGTTGGCCTCATGTAGAAAGGGATGTCACGACAATTCCCATTATGCACTGTTGACTTTTTTTTTCATTCCTCCATTTTTTATTTATTTTTTTTTTGTTTCGTCGTTTCGTTCAGGGACACAGCGTCCACGAGGCTGTATTAAGAAATGACGATCGTCGAGATCGTCAAGAGGAATCTCGATAGAAAATTAATGGCCCTCTCGGATCCTCGAGCATTTTTCTTCTAATTTGTTCATGATTCGTTCGCTCGATTTCTCAATGAAGTGAATATTCTTTTGCTGTAACTTTTACCGCCGCTTTTATTATAGCAAAAGCGATACCGCAAAATCTGTGGAAAAAATTAAGTTTTTTAAATTTGAGATTGATAAAAAGCGACGACCCTGCGAATGAAATTATGAAAAACAAAGGAAATTATAGTTTTAACGTAAAATATTAGAAAGTGTGAAAAGTAATGAATGTATTTTGAATGCAAGTGAATGATGAGTGGTTGGAACACTTGGTCACAATTATTGTGTAAGAAAGTTACAACGGATGGGACATGGGGGCTTGCAATGCCGAATCACAATACACGTGGTGAATGAAATTGATATAATAAGCCCCTCCGTGTGATATGATGCATAATTCCGGTCTACAGCCTTGGACCAGTTAGCCCATATGAGATATATAATATGAAACGCCGTCTCGCGAAATTAAGATGGTTAAAGAGAAGGCGCGAAAGGCCCCACGTGTTTGCTTCGCCAATTTTCTGCTTAAGCTGCTTCTGTTCGGTATTCCCATTTATCCAACTTTTCCTGATTTGCGAAAAAGATTAGCAAAAAAAAAATAAAAATAATAAATCGAAATTTCGTATATCCAAGCTGCTGCACGGTTCGTTAATTTAATTTTACTATTTAATACGTGATACAAAAATTGATTTCGGAATGGTGCAAATGTGGATCGTTCTTGAATAATTTGAGGGAGAAATTTCATTTGGAGGTCAAGCAAATGTATTTGTAATCACAAATATATAAATAAGCGAGGAACGTTGTCAACAGCACCTAATCGGTCAAGTTGAAGTATCGGCCTTGTCTGTGATTCTCATAGGAATAATGGGTCAAGGTTATCCGTGGCCAATGAAGTGACGAGACTAGTTCTCGACAGATGACGAACGTGACAGACCCCATCAAACGTACTCTCAGCATTACCTTGCCTGCTTATTCTCCATTGCAGACTGTTCTCTCTAAATTGTCGCGACAATGCCAATTTTGACAGGAACCCACTACTATATCAGACCGAACCAAATTCGTCGATGCATTCGCCCTCGAATTCACGATTCATCGAATTTAAATGCTCTCCTCGTTCCTCCTTTGGCCAATTTTCATTACAGACAACAAAAATTTGTTTTTCTTGGAAATGAAATGAAATTGATTTTTTCAAGTTATTTGCGAGATAGGGTAGTGCCAAATAATATTTCAAGATTAAGATAAAAGAATTTTGGAAACGATAAAACAAATACATTAAAAGTTGTTGTGCAGAGTCTGGATGTAGTTTACTTTCTGGCTGAAGAATATAATTAATTTAAGGAAATTGCGTAATCTCAGTTCGATCATACACGTGCACATCGACGTCTTATGTAGTGGTATTCGTTTTTAATTTCTTTCAGAATTTTTTTCCAGGATTTTAAAATAAAGAAGTAATTAAGTATCTGATCTATATTTATTTTTGTAAGATGCATTCGTGTAAGAATGTCGTAACTCCCGAAAAAGAGTAGAAAACAAAAAAAATGATATGATTGTAATTGTAATTGATTGAACATCGATGTTATCAGATACAAATCTGAATGGGAAATATATATTTTAATTTATACCAAACTGGACATTGTGAAAAAAGGTAAAGTGTAGTTTGTGGACCGATTTTTTGAAAAATTTAATGTCTAAATACGTAAATTTTTTACAGTTTTATGACGTGATGATAAATACACTCGTTTAATCGAAGGTCAAGTATATTTCTCGATTAGACAGGTAGAAATTTTTCAATCATCTCTTTAACTAAACATCAAAGATTCCATTAGAGTCTTAAAAAATGCATGTTATCGAACTTTTTTTTGAATATTTATGAATGAAATCAGCCAATGACGACGAAGTCAATTAGCTAATTTCATCTTAAATATTATTCACCTTATAATTTGTTGACAGTAATTTTCAGTGGAATATTTTAAAGTGTAGTAACCATTATTTATCCTGTGATCCAAAAAGTAAAAAAAGACAACTTTTTCAAAAATTTTCTACGCGAACTGTCATTTGACTGGTAAATATTTGATCAACCACCCTATATCAAAATATCCATTTTTTTATTCTAAAACTATAAACAAATAACAATTTTATTGAGGTGACCTTTAAGTGTCTGATATCGTATGAAATCGAACTATGCTATTTCCTCTGAAAATAAAGAATTTTCGAAGAAAAAACCAACCACGTTGTTCTCCATCAAATAGTAATGTGATTCTTTTCTTTTTTCTAAAACATGAAAAATCTATGAGAAAATAGCAAATCAGTTTTGCATCTGTTAAATAAAAATTTTAGAGAGAATAAAAACATGTTGACACAATTTTCATACCAAAAAATTTCTTTTTGCTGGACACTCAAAACATGACGTACTATTTTGACGTACAACACCGAACTACTTTAAACTTGAAAATCAATGTTTTATATAAGTTTCAACAGTATGTTGTTCATTTAGAATTTAACAATTTTTTTAATAACATATCAACAGACGCGTATCTGTATGATTTACATGTTTTAATTTACATAGATAAGTATTTTTTATACCATTATTATATCGACACAAAGATCACGCAATTATTATTAAATTACCTCAAATCGAAAAAACCACGAAAAAACATAAATATTATAAATAGAAATTCATTGATAAACATTTCATAAAAAAAATCTTCACTTGTGCAGTTTTAGTTGAAGAGAGGAGAAAAAAATTAATTAATCGTGACGGGGTTAATGCGATCTAGTTAAGAAACCTCGAATCGTCTCGGTCAAAGCTTCGAAAGCTCTGGCCCATCGAACCGAGGACAATCTACATAATGTGATAGTCTTAGCCAGGGAGTTCCCTCCTTTTGCATCTCAAATCCAAGCTCTCGGATCTCATTTAAATACAGTTCTCCCACGAGTTTTTACAGGGAGAGAATAAGCAAAGTAACTGGATGGACCTTGAGACTTTCAAGATCGTTGTAGGCTAATCGAGAAATTCGTTTACTATCTTCTTATTATTCTTGATTAAAAAAAAAGAGAATTGTAGCGCTATAAAAAGCGTATCACTACTTCAAAAACCCAAACGAATGAACATATCTTTGCTGAAAAAAAAAAAATTTCAAAGATTGAGTTTCGTATCTTGGAAACAATGAAAATGAACCCTAATGAAGAAAAAAAGGAGGAAGTTCATTGAAATTTCTTCAGACAAAAGGCACGTAAGTGCGAATGAATATTTATGCTAAGCGCAACGAGGAAAGAGGAAGATCGGTTTTAGCCGTGTTAGGCGATACGTTCGCGCACGCAAGGAGCCGCTGATGGTCGTCATCCGATTTCAGGGACTCCGATTTGAAAAATAAAAAAGATAAAAGGCGAGGAACGTGGTCGGAGAGCTTTGGAAAGAGGCTCCAGCGTGAAGGGTGAAGGCCGATTTTCTCAGCGAGTATATGCACGTATCGCTCGCGACCGCTCTCGTACTCGTGAATATAATTTAATCTCGCGTACGTAGTGTTCCACAGCTTGGCGAATTATCCTCGTAAATACATACACTTTTTAATGTGTGTAAATGCGTACGAAGGCTCGATGCACGCCAGTTTCTGCCGAGCCCTCTTGATTTCTACACACGGTGCCCCATTCACAAACTCGTGCCGCTGCTTATAAAAGCGCGGCATTGAAAACGTTTTCTCTCAGTTCGTACAGTGGACGATCATGAGACTCCGCCTAAACCGAATTGCGAATTGACTCTCAGCAATATTTTCGCATCCGATTCTTCATTCATCACGCTGTCTCGGAAACCAAGGAGGAATTCTTCACCTTTACAGAATATCGTACGAAAATGTGAATTGTTTAGTTTTTTTTTTTTTATTTTATTCGTGTCAGTGAGTTAATTTCATTATCGAATTTTTCCAAAATTTCATTTTTTCACGAATTAGATATTAATCGGAACCAGCTAAAATTGTTATCAGGAAAAATGGCGCCTGGATGTTGGTAAGTTTTTTTTTTTATTGATGTGGGAAATAATTTGGTTGAAATGAAAATTTCATGACAGATGTGACAATTTATTTGTAAATGTTCAGCGAGGAGACAGAAGCGATGCTCGGGTATTCATCTATCATCGTCGAGTCCGAGGAAGTGAAAGCGGCTTTGCCTTACATCGTGGAAAACAACAACAACGATCACAAATGCAAGAACGAACAGAAAAACGAAAACAATGCGAAAATGAAAAATCCGACGATGGGAAGAAACGATTCCGTTATTTCGGCTCAATACTCTTCCAATTTGAAAGGTGTCATAGCTCAGGTGAGAACGTTCAAATTTCAAAATAATTCGCAATTTGTACAGAATAATGATCAAAGATGTAATCATTCCATTTAAGGGGGTTGATCGAACATCGATGTTATTAGAAAAAGATCTGAATTTAAAATATGTTTTAATTTCGATGAAATTGAACACTTTCAAGAAAAGTGCACCTCATCGACCGATTTTTTGAGAAATGTTGAAATACGTAAATTTTCAAAGTTACTAGATTTCGTAAATTACGGATTTATCAATTAATAAATGAATTTTCATAAAAAATTGGACCACACCGCCATTCTTTGGATGGAAAAGAACGTGTCACTGCTTTTTTGAGCTGTATTTTGCAATATTGAGGGAGAAATCCGTCGAAAAAATTACAAGGGATCAGTGCGGGTGACATTTTTTTTCTACGCATTTCTCCCTCAATATTGCAAAATGTAGCTAAAAAAGCAGTGATACATTCTTTTCAATGCAAGGAATGGCGCTCTGGTCCAATTTTTGATGACAATTCATTTATTAATTGATAAATCCGTAATTTACGAAATCTGGGTGGTCACGTGGTTTCCATTGCCCTTAATGGTATTTCTCGATTAGACAGGTCTCAAATCAAGATTTCACTAGAGTCTTAAAAAATGCATCTTATCGAACTATTTTTTGATAAAAACGCGATTTTTACGAAAAAAGGTGAGAATCTCTCGCAACTGTCGATGCCATGAATAAAATCAGCCGATGACGACGAAGTCGATTGACTTCATCTTAAATATTATTATCTTAAAAAATTTTTGCCAGTAATTTTCAGTAGAATATTTCAAAGTTTAGTAAACATTATTTTCCATGTGAAAATTTTTTAATTTTTTTGTCAATTTTCTACACGTACTGTCATTAGACTAGTGAATAATTGATCAACCACCTCAAATATTTCTAAATAAATTTAATCTCGGCCCAAAGTCGAAAACTTGTGATGCAAAAATTCTAGATTATGGAATGAATTTCTTTTTATGTTCGTCACTGAATATATTCATGGTGTGGCGAAAAAAAAATCAAAGATATGCAAAAATGATCATAAATCCAGAGCTAACTAACCATTCCGCTCGGGATATTGTGCGGAGAGCGAGACGCGAAAAAATCAAACGAGACTCTCGAGAGGACTCAACGAACTATTTTCATTTTATACTTTATTCCATTTCTCGGGACTATATCTACTTAAGATCTCTCCCGTTGTTTTTTCTTCTCTCGCCACTCCCTGACACTTTCTTTGTCCCTCCGGTGCTTTATATTACGAGCGACGCTGCCACTTGAATCCAGCCTCACTGTATTTTTTTCGTCATACCTTGGGGATGTCCATTATTTTTAGTACTTGCATGTTTTGAATCTCTCTTTCTTTTATGAAATAAAACAAAAAAAAATCCCGAGGACAAGAATAGTGTACAATTTTTCACGCGCATGTGGACATTTTTCTATGCCCGTAAAAAAATAATATAAAAAAAAATGAAATAAAGCGAGGGTGTCATTTATCTGCAGGTCAGAGAGTGCTTCGAAACTTTTATGTCCCGGGACATGAATATATCGACTAAGAGTAAGAAGGGCATCATTCATGCAGCGATCTGCCTTAAAGAGACGTCGACTGTGTGCTCTTTTGCTTTCTCTGTCATTCGATATATAAAAGCTCTCCAAACTCTATTATGCGCGCAATATGTTTCGTTAGCGGTACCGTTCCCTCGATTATTCTTTGTCGTCGACACAATTTTTTTCAAAGGAAATTCCCACCGCTTCGTTATTTCCCCCGTTGGTCTAACGTCGTTACGTCGTTTATCTCCTTTGAACATTTTTTTTCGTCTAATTTGATTTCATCTTTTTCATTCGTCTAGTTAACTTTTTGGAAAACGTTTCAGTGCATGGTGGCGGGTGCTGTGCTAACTCTGACCGCGGGTTGTGGAATGCCGATTGGCTACAGCGCTGTACTATTACCGCAGCTCACTGAGAACAACGGGACACTTCGCATAGATCGGGAAATGGGATCATGGATCGGTGAGTGCCAATATGTCAAAATTTATCATCATTGCTATTCGTTTTTTAAATTGATTAGTTAATTTATTTACTTTTGTAAATTATTTTATCACTTTTTTAAGAATTTTTATCGTTTTATTTATTTTTATTATGATATTATTATCAAGGAGGTTTTGGTTACCGAAATTAGAATGTTCCGAATTTAATAAAAATTTGTCATTGCGTTCTTCAGTCCAAAATATTACGATACAATTTCCTTCGGATTTTTTATCTATAAAAGTTCCCGAGCTATTCATTAGACATAAACGCTATGCTTATACACGTTAATTTTAAAGTTGAATACTCGAAAACCTGACACGAGAAATCTGAAAAAAATTGGCTTTTCATGTTCAGTCCTGAAGAATATTCTCACCAAACTTTATAAAATTCTTACCATTTTTTAATGTCGTATGATTTTAACACTGATTCGGGAGTATCCAACCTCTTAAATAAAAAATAACTTGCAATTTTATTTATCACATTATTGACGACAATCGTCTTCTAATATTTAATATAATTTTCTGATAAAACGAAAACTGGAAAATTTACCGAAAGATCTACGACACGCGCAGTCTCGCGGTAAAGTGGTTGAAAACACGATTTTCTCGCTCGGGTGAATTGATGAGTAAATTAGGCAAGTTCCCCGCGCTTGTTGACATTTCGAGATCTATACCGAAGGTATACGGATGAGGTACTACGGCTTTTTGCGTTTATTACGAGCACAAACAGAGAGGTGGGTAAAGTTAGCGGGTAAATTTCGTTATGACTGTGTGAAATTTGTTCGGTGAAACTCTAAGCCACATTCGAACCACCTTTTGACCCTTGTCTCCTCTCTTTCCCTCTCTCCGTTCTCATTCCAATCCTTCCCTGTCCCTGCATTCAGGACAGGATGTACGTACGTACATTATATACTACATTGCATTATTACGTTATACAAAGAAATTGAAGTTTTGACCGGTACCGCGAGTCAATTGCATCAACAGCTACAAAGCGGATGGGAACAGAACGACCAAATTAAAAATTCACGTAAAATTGCAATTACGCTCAGTTATTAAATTTCTATGAGGACATTAGTGAATTGATTCTTTCCATTCGATTTTTCTAAAAAAAAAATTCTGATGATTTATCATCTTTTGTATGTAAAGTACTGCTGTACGTGTGTAATTTTTCTCCTCCTAAACGACTGAACCGATTTCAATGAAATTTTTTGTGTGCACTCATGGGGCTACCGCGATGGTTTATATCTGTAATTTGACCCGGTAAGTAGTGCTGTTGTCGAGACTAAATTTTTTTTAGTATTTCATATTTTTTTCAATTCTCAAATAAAAATGCATTTTAATTATAAAAACGCACAATTAATTTGGAATTAGATTTAAAAGAGCAGAATTTCATAACTCAGTATTTCGGTAACTGAGTAAATTAATGTATTTAAAGTATTTAAAGGTAATTCTATACATGATTTACTTTTCTAAAAATCAGTGTAAAATTTTTTTATTAAGATTTATTTTTATAAAACAATACAAACAATGATATTATGTCGGGGGCGGTAAAAATTTTTCATTTTTTACCAAAAAAAAACAAGATAAATATTCGGAAGAGGGGCTCTGCTCAAATCAAGATTTGTATGGGTTTCGGGATTCCGTTGGGTTTGGGGGAAGTTGCGTTGGGTAGGGAGGGGAGGGGGGGTCTAAATTTTAATTTATTTGGCATCGAACTGAGAAATATAACGTTCTACTTTTTGGAAAAGTGAATCTTCAATAGAATTACCAGGAACGTAATGACTTATTGTACTTACATTATAAAAATAAGAGCCGAAAGTGTTCTTATTAAACAAGATTTTTTTTCTGAAAAAACATAAATATAATAATCATTCGGAGAATCATATTTGCTTCCTGAATTAATAATTTAATGTTTTTGAAAATTATTTTTGTAAGATCGAGATAATTACTTTTTTTCGGTGGTGCAACTATCGTAATTATATTCGGTCTCGTGTCTGGTGGAGGCCTGTCAGGCATCGGTGGCGGTAGCGCAATTGGTGCCGTCATATTAGAAGACGTCATTTCGTTGACTACGAAAATCGGCGGTGCTGACGGTTGAATCATCGAAGGCCGCGGGATATTGATAGTCGACATTTTTTTTCTTTCTTTTCCTTCTTAATTGTTTTTTTTTAATAACTAAATGCAAGACAGGAAATGCACAGTATCATTTTCATAACAATACAAGACGGAAATGATCAGCATCAAGTCGTCTTTATACCTTACTTATCACTTTATCGGTGCTGATTCACAGTAATCTAGAGATCGGACAGAAAATCTATTTCAAAAAATCTTTTTATCAATGATAACTTAAACCTTGATAATTGTCACAGATACGAGATTACATTAAACATTTACTGTTGTGAATCCACTGTTTCCCATTTTCAAATTTATTTTCTTTTTTTCCTAGTATAAGAAACGTTTGAAGTCGTTTTACCGAATTGTTAAAAAAAAATTCTTAAAATTTTAATTTTGATAGCTCGCGTTTCAGATTTGATTAATTTTTCTTAAATTCGCTGTTGACCCGTCAGACGTGACGCACTTTTGCGGAAGTTCTTGATTGATCCAATGAGATGTTTACTCACACGTTACGCAAGGAGATAGATACGAAAATCAAGTAATAAATTAAAATGTGTACGATCGGTATTTATAGTACTTCCCCATTCATTATCAATTATTTATTAAAAAAAAAATATTTTTTTGCAAAATACAATCGAAAGAGAGGCGTTTTACGGAATAAAAAAAGTTTCTCCTGTATTTAAACTAAATAAGTAGTCGCTTAATCTGATTTACGTTAAAACAAAATTCGTTCTACCGTAGAAAAAAAAATCGTATAAATATTCGAAAAAAAAAATTTCTTACACCCGAAGGAACAATATGAGAAAATCTCACATCGTCGATGCTGAAGGGTTAATGACTTTGCAACATGAAAAAAATTGAATATTATTTTAGTATCGATAATTCGGTACAAATTAAAAAATTTTCAAAAATTATTATTTCGATCACATTTATTGGACGATTTGACAAGTGTCGATTGGTAAAAGCTCAAGGCTGAAAAAAAGCGCGTCGAGCGCGCGGACTGCATATTCGTTACGTAAATTGCGAGGGTCACTTATCATCGTCTCATGACAGCAATTGTCAAGGTTCGTACGACGGGGAAATGGCCTTTGAGCGAAGTTCAAGGACCTCGCAGGTTCGTTGCATGTCCTTCGTGCATCTCATCTCTCGATCCTCAATTAGATCGTGTGCATGACTCGGACAATTTGCACGCGGTTGACCACTCGCGCTGCCACGGCTAATGCTAAGCCTCGTAATCCAACTGGAACTGACCTAGATTTCTTTCCCCCATGTTGTTTTTATCCTCTCATTGAATGATTTCGCTCGCTCACTTTTGCGTCGCTCCCTTGACTTCTACATAAATCTTTCCGCCACTTCCCCACAATTCTCCCTATTTACTTTCGGTCGGATAACTCTTTCGGCGAAACTTCCAATTTGTTTGTTCACACGATAAAGTATCGATTGAATTGACAACTTTTTTATAGGAAAGTTTACTCAAGGATGTTGGTTACCGTAAATTGGTGATTGCATTTTTCAACCCCAAATACAAATTTATTCAGATTTTTTGTGATTAGTTCCCACATAAACGAAAATTGCAAATTATGTCGAAATAAAATAATTTTGTTAAAAAAATAATTATTAATTTTAGAACTTTCAAGAAATTGGAAAATGCAAGAATGTAAAAATCATTCGCACAATAATAATCGTTTTACGAAATGACGAAAATATGATTGTGTTGGAAAAGTGAATTGCAAATCGCAATTCGAGAATTAATGACACGTGCATGAATATTTTGTAAAGTTTTTTTTATTCAAAACCAATGGCTATAGAATTCTGAATAATCCGGATACTTTGAAAGAATGAACTATGTTTATCACATCGTAAAAAGCACATCCTTTCATTCTCTTTGTCTCTCTGTCTCTCTTTCTCTCGTTCACTCACTCTTTGATTCCTCCGGGCATATTATCTCTATGCTCGCGATTTCGTATACCGAGCATTAATTTTCGAATATGGGTGCATGAAAATTTATCTCGTTGGACAGAAATTCGTCGAGGCAGAAAAAAGCATCAAAAGTTCCACGAATATTTTCAGCGATATCGGACCATTTTATTGCAATTTTTTGCTCCCTGGACCGTTTCTCTCTCTCGCTCTCTTTCTCTTCCACTCGAGCTAACCGAGAAAATAAACAGTGCCAGAAATTTCTCATGACAGGACCGTTGAATCGTGCTGATAAAACGCCTCGATAAATTTTTCTTCTCACTGTACGGGCCATTTTTCTTTTTATACGAACCGCAATCCCTTGATTCCCATCGAAAAAAAAAGTTTTGCATTCTGAAACTATCAGCATTGAGAAGAAATATTGTAAATAATTCCCACAAATATACGGAAGATCTAAAGCTCCTTACCAGGAGCTTTACGAATCTCCAATTCACTTTCTCCAAAGCTCTACTTTTTCTGAGGACGACGTACGCTTCGTCCTGGCAGGATTCGAGGATCTCGGACGAGGGTGAAGGAAAGTAAAAGGGATTCGAGGAGCGAGTCTCCTCGTTTCTTCGCAATCGCGTGTAAAGACAAAAAGCTCGAGCTTTATTAACAAAATCCTGAAATGAAAAATGCTTCTCGGATTTGAGGAGTTCAATTTTCAGATTACATGCTCGAGTGATCGGGATAATGAATACAGACTGGAAAAAAGTGTCGCCGTAAAATATTATCTCGAATGAAAAAGAAAGCAATTAGTAAAATTGAAGCTGCAAAACGTTTTGAATACGTTTCGCCCCCTACGCTCAGGAATAAAAGGAACGATTTATGATTTATCCGAGAACAACGGTGCGCAGTCACGGATTTAAGAGATCATCGTTTAATGAAATTTGCATGAATTGCAAAAAAGGGAGCTCATGATAAAGAAAATTCGTAGAACAGAAAGGAGAGATAAATTCACAACCGAAACAGGTTTTGGCATTGTGAAACTTACCAGATAACTTTTTAAGCAGATGGAAAATTTCTCCTGCAATGAAAAAGAAAACTACTTGCGTGTAAAAAATATGAAGAAAACGTAAATTCCATCAAATTTCCAAATATTTTCAATCATTTGATATTTTATATTGAAAAAAAATGTCTGTACAGAAATCATCCATATTTTGGATTCGAAAAAAAATCCTGTACGTACTAAAATTATAAAAATGTATATTTTAGTTTTAAAATTAATTAAAGAGGAATCTAAGGTACAATCCTTGCCAAAAGTATGTTTAGAACGAAAAATTTACGAATTTTTGACTTTGTATTCTTTCAAATAGGTTTTGAATTTTTTGTGTATTAGCTAAAATATCAATTAACAACTTCAAATTATTAATTAAGCTATTTTAACTATTAGCATTGTTTAAATAATTAAAATTGACAAATTAAGTAAAATGCTTTCGAATGCAACGTATAAAAAAGTTTTACCCAAATTGAATAATTTTTTATTTATGTTTAGAACATTTATATAAGACACAATGTTAAATTTTACAAAGTTTGAAAATTTATAACTTTAAAACCAATCAGTGAATCATTCTCAAATTTGACACAAGGATTTCTCACATATTTTCGAACAAGTTTACAAAATTTGAGTTTTTTCTTGTGATTTTAAAAATACCTCCGATTCTTCCTTAATCGTCCATGTAAAATTAACAGAGTTGACAGTAAAGTCAGTGTCATATTTATATCAAGAGTGAGAGACCCGAGGACATGGAACTTAGTTCTGATTCCTCGTAAGGACAGCTCAATTGAAGGTGAGCAAATTTGCATTAGGCTGAACGAGGCACAAGGATTAACCGTCATAAGCAAATTATTATAGTTATTTTCACGGATATGTAGGTCAGACCGACGACTCGGTCCGTTCGGAATAAATAATGAAAAAGGACGATTATACGCGCGTTATATAATATTCCTGTCTTATTTCCTCTTTTTCGTATGGGGAAAATCGATTTTCTCTGTGAAATGCACGAATCATTGTCGGACATAAAATAAATGGACTTCAAGTATTCGTCATTTCCAGTCAAAAGCCTCTGGTCTCCATTTTGTCAAGCTGACCAACCGATTTTCCCCCTTTCGAAAAGCCTCCATCGAAAAGCCTTCCAGCCCTTTTTATCTGTCTGTTTTTATCATTTTCATCATTCAGTGTCCCTTTATCATGACAAATCGCGTGGAAAAAAGACATTCTGGGAATGTCCACATTTGTACAAACGAAAAAAAAACTATTTTGTATTCACCTACCGAGGTGACCCAATTGAGAATTTTTTTTATCGAATGAATGAGCATTGAAAAATAAAAAGAATATTGGGAACTTGGAAATTAATAAAAAATTTGTTCGCGTAGCTTCGGTTCACAGTCTGGCCACACCGGTTGGATCGCTGCTCTCCGGACCACTTCTCGACGGGATAGGAAGACGAAGCTCCCTCATTGCAGCTTCGATTCCTCTTTGCTTCGGGTGGATCGTAATGGGATTTGCCAAGAATATCTCCTGGATTCTCGTTGCGAGAGTTATATCTGGATTCGCTGTAGGATTGGTGGCTGTTCCCGCTCAAGTAAAATCATATTCGTTATATTCTCAAACGCACATAAATTTTTGAATCGTAAATAAAAATTCATAAAAATATAAATAAAAATTAACGAAAATTCATGAAAATATAAATAAAAATTAACAAAAATTCATGAAAATATAAATAAAAATTAATAAAAATATAAATAAAAGAATACAATCGCTTAGCAATTGTATTCTTTATTATCCTTTATTCAGATTATTCAGAATTTTTTTTTTCTAATTACGAAAAAAAAATGTTTTTGTACTTTCTTAATATTGCGGAATTCAAGGCATGTTTTTGTTCGGTCGTAAATCTGCATGTTTCTCTTTTAATCTTGAGAAAATGAAGAAAAAAAAATATTGCAGGTTTTAGTGGGTGAAATGGCTGATCCGGGACTCCGCGGTTTCCTCGTAGGCAGCTCATTCGCAGCTTACAGCTGCGGTATTCTTCTCGTTTACGCCCTAGGTGCAATACTCAGCTGGGAGATTGTAGCTTTTTGCGGCACGATTCTTCCCGGCTTCGCTCTCATCGCACTCAGCCTCGTTTCTGAGAGTCCAGCTTGGCTCGTGCGCCAGAAACAAATTCATTCCGCGAGAAAAGCGCTCATGTGGCTTCGAGGTGGAGATACGAAGCAGGCAAGCTCTTGTATTAATCTTGATTGCTTTTTTTGTACTCGAAGCAATTTTTTAAATTAAAAAACGTTTTTTTAAGTACGATTAAACAAAACACTTCATCGAATTTATTAAAATTGTTTACAAAACCAGAGCAATTATTATACTTTGGAAATTGCATTTCTCGATTTCGATTAAGGATGTATTGAAGATAATTTGAAACAATGTTAAAAATCTGAGAATTTGATCAGCCACTGACAAAATAAGTCTTACAAAATAACGCTTCACTACAAATTTCAATTCAATTCACTAAATCGTTTAAAAGTTATAATAAATTGAATGTTTTAAGTATTCATATGCAGATATTAATCAAAAACGAAATTATAATCACTTATAAATAAGGAAAAAATGGTATTAGTTACTTGTAAATTTTTTCTGAAGTTTTAAAAATATTAAACAATTTTCCTGCCAAATTTCATTAACTTGTATGAAACAGTTTTTAAGAAATTATTCACTTTTGGCAACAAAACGAATTTTTTTTCACGCATAAAAAATGGTTTTTTGATTGTTTAAACAATAAATAATATGAAAATTGTTGATGCGATATAAACACAATGACGACATCACGATAAAGACATTTATTTTTCTAACATAAAAACTAAGACTACATTTTAAAAATTTAGTATGAAAACTTTTGTCAGGGATTGTATCTCCAGTTCATCCTTTTTGCGGACAAAAATGCAGAATTAAATGAAAATCGAATACCTCATCAATTTAATTGAATATCAAATTTCACAGAATTTAATTTAATTGAATAAAAAAACGTAAATTCTCATTTCATGAAGAAGCACTGGTTTATTGTACAAATAAAAAGCACTCTAATTGTCGCAAATTATAAATTGACCCTCATTTATTATTGTAGGTAAACAACGAAATAACGATCTTGGAAATACGAGCGAGAGAAGATTTAGCTCGAATGGCAATGTCGTCGAGTTTTCGTCAATCCTTGTCTTTGGCACTTGAGAAAGTCGTTCACCCAAGTGTGCTCAAACCATTAATTATTATAAATATTTTCAACCTCCTGCAAATATTGAGCGGAACGTACGTCATAGTTTTTTATGGCGTCGATCTCGTCAGAGATATCGGTAATATTTTTCTCAAATTTACAAACAAAAAAGCACCAAAAAAAAATTTTTTTTTTCAATTTTTAAAATCAATACAATTGAGCTTTCACGTTATTAACTTCTTCTTTAACGATAATATTTTATCGACAATATTACAAAAATACGACGCGTTGAAATTACGTATGTTATGAAGCATTTTCCTCTTTTTTTATAGTCTAATCCATACTTCAATTTCTCAGAGATAATTCGTCGTAAAAATGTGAATTATTACTGTAATAATATTTTTACTTTTTCAGGGGGTGGAAGAATTGATAACTACGTAGCCGCTGTGCTAACAGCAGTCGTCAGATTCATTTTTTGCATCCTGTCATGTGTCCTGCTGCTCAGAATGGGGAGACGAAGCCTTGGGATCGTCTCAGCTACTGGAACAGCGATCGCGTCTCTCGTACTAGCAGGCTACACTCTAGCTAGAAAGGACAATGAATCTCAAATTGATGTGAGTTCGCTCGAAAATGTAGCGAGAGAAATAAATTTGATACGGTTTAGAAAACCTTCACACGTACTGCCAACGCGATAAGAAAACTGAAGGATACGTGAGAAACGAGAGTATGAACACATTGTCGAATTCCCGATAACTACATCCAATTTCCGGTCTATAAAACCTTCGATAGCTCTCGTGACTGTAAAACTCGCTTCTTTCCCTGCGAGGGCATTTTTTTTGTATTTTCACGACTCAAAGTTTCCCTTATCTTGTTACATTTTCCTTTCGCGATTTGCTTTCTTCTGTCCTTTTTTTATTTCTCGAATTTACGTCTAGTACTTATTTTCAATTTTATTCTTTTGTTATTTTTTTTATAGAGCTACGTAATTGGAATTTGTATCCTCGTGTACGTGAGCGCAAACACTATTGGATTGCTGACTTTGCCAGGCTTACTCATGGGTGAACTTTTGCCGCAGCGCGCACGAGGCATCGGTGGCGGTTTCACGTTCTTCGTTTTCAATCTTTCATTATTTGGAGTTACAAAACTCTTTCCGATGGTAAGTTTGTTCTGAGCTTTTTTTACAAGAATTAGTTCGAATTTATCAAAATGATATTTTTATCTAACGAATTTTTCACGTTTTTCTCGATCATGGAGATTGTACGATCCGTAAAATTCCTGATTTGAGTGACTTCATATTTCATTGTGGAAATGTAGTTTTTATGGATTTGGAAAGTTAATTTCATATGGTGTTAATTAGGATAATATTTAATATTATTCTCAAGCCATAGAAAAATTCCGGCTCAATTAAAAACATCGTCCTTGTGCCAAGTATGAAAAAAAATTATTAATAAATTTGTAAACTTTCCTTATGAGAGAAAATTTCTAATAAATATATCCGAGAAGACAGTAAATTTATTTTGCATCTGTCTTTTTCACAAAATTCAGCTGCAATTTTTTTATAGAAAAAAAAAATTATGTATAAAAAAATAAATTACAATTCGCTCTCCTTTTACCAGAAAATTACGTGCAACTTTTACTTTTCCAAAGTGTTCAGTATTTGGGAGAAAAATTTAAATAGAAAAAATCACCGTAAAAAATTTCGATACCACAGAGTGAAAATTATGAAAATTGGCATAAATGTTTTTCATGCGTTCGAAATTCTATTCGACACTCATTCGCTCGACAATAATTTTTTCTTCTAACAATATAACAAATAATTTGAACAGATAAACGAGATTGTAGGAATGACGGGAATATTCACGATTTTCGGTGCCTCGGCTCTCCTCGAGGCAGTTTTCATATACGTCGCACTACCAGAAACCAAAGATCAGACTCTTCAGGAAATCGAAGACTACTTTCAAGTAAGAATTCCTTACATCGCTGCAAAAATTGAGTACTAATAAATTATTCTTTTCAGGAGGGCAACGTGCTGTGGGTTACGAGATCGAAGCAGCAGGGTCAAAACGAGACGCTCGTCCCAAATTCTGCATAACAGCTTGATCCCTCAATGGACACCCAAAAAATTTACAGAAGTTACCTGAACATCGTGTTTTGTATATACGCATTACATCAAATGTGATTAATTGTTTTCTTTTTTCTGTGGCCGTTAAGTCTTTTTACACGATTTATTTATTATTGTACTATTAAAGAAATTAATTGTATATTTTTTACTGATTAAAATATAGTTCCCAAAATAGAACCGTTGTAGTCGAAAGTGAACCTAAAATACGTAATCAAGTTTAAATCTTATATCGTGAAAAATCGTACTATGCTATTTTCTCTTAAAATAAACAATTTTCGAAAAAAAGAACTACGTTTCTCTCTTTCCATCAAAGAGTAATGAGATTCTCTTGTTTTTTTCTAAAATATCAAAAATCCCAAAGAAAATAGCAAATCCTTTTTGCATCTGTTTCTTTCGCAATCACATGAATTAAACATCATCGTAAATATAATATTCATAACGTGAAAGGAATTAAATAAAGTTAAACTACTCTTTCGTTGAGGTACATTCATGTTTATTTTCGTTAATCTCTGACACTGTAGTCGACATGGATCTAAATAACATTGCGTATTATCCGTTTAAATTATTTTGGAAAAAAATCATCTCTTATTATCATTCTTGTTCGGCGTATGACCTGCAAATGTCAAGTGCCGTCTTTTGTACGATGAATTTATTTACGTTTATTGAACTAAAAACTTGTTAAACGAAAAAAAGTTTACGGAGTATAAATGTGCGAGTTAAAATTGTTCGTACTACAGCGCTCTCTGGGCAGTAACCATGGAGAAAATATTTATTCCAGCCGCAAATTCTCGTGTCTATATTTTCAACAGGATATACATAGTAATATCTTCAACAGGAGATGCGAGTGTTTCTTTTTAAGAATGTAAACGCGCCATGATTACTATCGTTATCGATATTACGCGATTTTTGGAGTGTCACTCGTCAATACGATATTATCAATCGTATTGACCTCGGGAAAAAAACGACCACCTTAGGCCGTTGGGTTACGGAATTTTTCACCGGCGAACACAGCGGCGGCACCGAGCTCCTCCTCGATACGAAGGATCTGGTTGTATTTTGCCAATCGCTCGGAACGGCAGGGAGCGCCGGTCTTGATCTGTCCAGTCGAGAGACCAACTACGAGATCGGCGATGAAGGTGTCCTCGGTCTCACCCGATCGATGGGATACCATGGTTCCCCAGCCGTTTTTCTTTGCGAGCAAATGAGCGTCTATTGACTCACTCACGCTGCCAATTTGGTTCACCTTCAAGAGAAGGCAGTTGCACGCCTTTTTCTCAACAGCAGTTTGGATTCTATAAGTTTTTCAAACCATATTCATTATTTTCTGACTTATAAAATGATAAATTTAAATACTATAATATATCTATCGATTCGTTTGACTGAAGTTTTTTTATCTCAATAAATCTCACCTCACAGGATTGGTTACGGTAAGATCGTCACCGACGATCTGAATGGGAGTGGCCGCGGTCAACGCAGTCCACGAGTCCCAACCATTCTGGTCAAACGGATCCTCGATGGAAACGATGGGGTAATTCTTAACCCATTCGAGGTAAAGATTCTTGAGCGCATCGGGCTCCAGATACGTAGCGGGATCGGACTTCTCGTTTTTGAAGTCAAGATCGTACTTTCCATCCTTGTGGAATTCAGAAGCTGCTACGTCCATGCCGATCTTGATTTTTCCCTCGTATCCAGCGGTCTATTGCATAATTGAAAGATTCTTATTTTATAGTGTCTTATAAAACGAAAAATTATAAGTCGATTCTGGTTTTCAAAAATATACCTTTATAGCGTTCATGATAAGGTCAAGAGCTTCTTTATTTTCGAGAATGTTGGGAGCGAAGCCACCCTCATCACCGACCGCTGTGGCATCCAGACCGAACTTCTTTTTGATTCCAGCTTTCAGGTAGTGATAAACCTCGCTGCCCATTTTCATGGCTTCGGTGAAGTTCGCAGCGCCGAGAGGCAAAATCATGAATTCCTGCATGGCAAGCTTATTACCAGCATGAGAGCCACCGTTGATAACATTGAAAGCTGGAACCGGTAGAATGATTTTCGCGTTGCCGGCCAACTCAGCGATGTATCTGAAAAATATTCAAAACAGTTGAACACAACGTTTCAAGCCAAAGAATAGTGTTAGATATTACCAAGAAGATTATACAATCGCACTAAAACTCGACATTCAATTGCGCAACAACGATCAAGATCTGCTTACTTGTACAAAGGCATTCCTTTTTTGGCAGCACCGGCTTTGCATACTGCGAGAGAAACTCCAAGAATGGCATTTGCACCAAGCTTGGACTTGGATGGGGTGCCATCCAGCTTCAGGAGAAGATTGTCAATATCTCTCTGTTGAGTCACCTCCAAGCCAGACTAGAATGATGAAATGATGGATAAAATTGAGTATCAGCGCTTACAAATTTTGTTTGCTTGATTCAATGTGTCCACGAATGTGTTTTAAAAATGATAAATGCAGAATTTACATTATGTAAAGATAATATGTAGTTACAAGAGTATATAAACTATCAAAAATGATACGTCAGAATTTAATCACCTTGAGCAGCTCAGGAACAATAATGTTGTTGATGTTCTCAATAGCCTTGAACACAGATTTTCCATGGTACTTGGATTTGTCATTGTCACGAAGCTCCAGAGCCTCATAGATACCGGTGGATGCACCTGAGGGTACAGCAGCTCGGAATAATCCATTTTCCGTCACAAGATCAACCTGATCAAAAAAAATATACAAAGCGAGTTAAAGAAAAAGTGAATAATTTAAACCATTACAAATTATGATGAAAGCTCCTGTACATGAAGAGAGTGGTATTCAGCCAATCTGACAAAAATTTCAGCTTAAAGATAGCAATTGAGATCAAGGTCTTAATTGAGATCCATGAATAAATTGTACATTCACGAAGAGTGAAAAAACATAAAAATCTGGAATATAAATAATTTCATATGTTGTAAGTTTCTACTGTCCTGTTGTCACTTCGATACAAAATGTCATCACCCCATTCGATAAAAAAATCAAGGTAGAATGTTCAATTATTTAAAAAACTTCTCACCTCAACCGTGGGGTTGCCACGGGAGTCGTAGATTTGTCTGGCTTTGCAACTTTGGATGGGCATGATGAGTGTGCTATATTTTGAGGTTAGTTTTCTGAAACAAGAGCACAAGAGATGTACGGAAAAGAAATTGTGATAAAGATACGCTTATATAAATAATCGAACTTCGAAACACGAAAATCGTTGTGTGCGCCAAAAAATGTTGTCCTTGTTTTCGCGTTTGCTCAATACTTATGTAATTGTCATATCCACAATACAGAAATATAATTAAAATCAAAGTCTCGAAAATTTTACCGGTTTCGCGACACCGGCTTTTTCGTTAAATTGAATGTCAGCTAATTGATCAAATTCTACAAATGATTAATTTATAGATTGACCTTGAGAAGGTCACGGGTACTCGATGTGCTACGATGTAACAAAAAAACGTCGACGGGAATTTTTCGTTGTTCAGGTCGAAAATGCGTGGAGATTGTTACATAAAACAAATGAACGAAAAAAAATCATTATTTGAGACCTTGTAACGTAATTTTTGTACACGGTACTCCCTCGAACGAGTAATGAGAGCATAACTGAATACCCCGAATCGAGTTGACGAGAATTTGTCACTAAATGTGGTAAAAAATAATCAATGAATAGTAAAGGTCTATGACAATCTCGAATGAGATAGCAAAGCCCAAAATTTGATTAATCTTCATATTAAAATGTGATATTTGTGACAATTTTCTCACCTAACAGCAGTCCGTGACAGTCAAGCACGAACGTTCAACGTAGACTGCGAAATAATGACCTACGCTTGACCTCCAGGCTCGAACGCGGTTGCTTCAACGCTCGCGCGAACTTCATATCGATCCCACTATCTTTGCAACCTTGAACGTAGATTCGTCATTGTGACTGATTTTTATTGACTGTCATTCAAATTTTTCGTCCATGGTTAAAGTGAAATATACAATCCTCGCTACAAGTCCTGTACAATTTCGATATTCAGGAAATTAACATCAGGGAATCCATTGATGTAAGTAATATAAGTAAATTCGGATGTTGGTTATTTTCACGCGGCGCTCATCACGACGTTTGGAAGAAATTGATAAGCACTTTGTCGACAGAACAGTATTAACTTTTTTAAATAATGAAGCAAAATATGTCAGAGTTGCAAAATTAGAGAATCCAAAATGAAACAAAATTTATCAAAAAAATAATAACATGTAATCTCTATAGTAATCGTGTGAAATATATTTTTTCCGAGTTTAAAATTTCATATTGAAAATTTTTATAATATATGGTGTACATCGGTATGTATGAAAGTAATTGCAAAAACGTAAAATTCGATCTTTTTGAGAAAAATCATTTATTTTTTTGATTAATCGCGCTGTTCGGTCGGGCGATTGCAGCGCTATGAGCCGTGAAAAATTGTAGGTTAATTTTTTCTCCGCATGTGACGTCTCCGTTGATGCTGGTCGGGCAGTTCTCTCCTTTATCCGTGGCTGGTGGGCTCGAATTGACAAAGAGGTGAAACTCACCGTGCGTTGA
>JAPYYX010001323.1:0-28577 GCA_030522605.1 Cremastinae sp. B BG-2022a | reverse complement strand
CTTGAGCTCGAATTCCGAGTCAGAGTGGGGGAACGCTCGAGCTGTGAAAAGGGGAAGCGGCCCTATCGCGGGCGGCCCTCGAGAGAGGTCGGACTGTATTACAATATATAACAAGCTAAACTTCAACGCGCACTTGTAAAACTTGAAAAAAAAATTTTAACGCACATCACACTTCCTCTCAATCACCTACAAAAACAATAGGATCAGAACTAAAGAGGCTGCAAAAATTTATAAAGGCATTTGTAGGCCGATAATGGAGTACGGGCAGCTCTCATCTGATTTTTATTAAATGTAAGAAAACAGCAGTAAACAAATAGAACGCCATTATGTCCCTCCCTCCTGCCCTACGTACAAAAAAAAAGAAGCGTGAGTGAATTAAAAAAAAATTGATTCATTTATTTTGAAGTACACAAAAGCGAAGAAAACTGTTTCAACTTTTATCGTGGATATTGTTCAATATTACAGTTTTCAGTAAACATCGCAGTAACTGTACTAGAGAATTTTTCATTCCGATGAGCTTTCGTGGTGAAAAAATGACGACAGGACCGACAATGGTCCATTGTCCGAGAGGAAAAAAAATAAGGTGATATTGACATTTTTTCTCTTCGGCGTTGTCTTTTTATCCGTAAATCTTAAATGGAGTCTCAAGGCTGAAGAAGTTGCGTCAACCCGACTGATCCTCCGTGGAAAGAGAAAGAAAAGTAACGACAATCAGCGGTGCTCGTTAAACTTTCGTACTAATGACGTGTCGTTGGAGAAAATTCTACCTGGCGCACGTTTAAATTTGTAGAAGACTGCGGAGTCGGTGTGCGGGGGCGGGGGAGGAGGGAGAGGCGAAACGAAGGCAGAAAGGGATTTGGAGAGGTGGCAAAGGACGTACTAGGTAAAGCAGCTGCTTCTCTCCGAAGCGAGTGTAGTGCACCTGCGTAATTATTATTTCAAATTAAAAGCTCGTTACAGATTTAGCTTTCCCGGAGGAACAAACAGCCTCCTACGATTTTACGCTCCTGTAAAAATATCCGAGCATATACACGCGCGCGGATTTTCACTACAAACGCGAACTTAAGGGTGCACTTTTGCAAAACTATACACGCTTTCACGAGATTCGCTGGAGCAAGAACTACTAATGATCCTCTTCTTGGGATAAATCGTTAAGCATGTGTGGAGACGCACGCACGTGCCTTGTGACGCATCTTTAATGAAGCCCACTGCTATCGCGTGATACCACTCCTGCACAAAAGATCTACCAAATTTCTTGTGAAATTCCTTATTCCGTTATGGTAATTAGGAAATCAGATGCCTCGAAAATCGTTTCCTCCTCTTTTCTCCTCATTTTTTATACTCTGTGAGAGAATATGTATGTATAGACGACGAAAAATGTAATGATGGAAGGGATTGAGAGAAAGAGAGGGAGAAGAATTCGCTTACCTGGCGGATTAAGAAAGTGTAAGATTAGTCCTTACTCTCTCGATCTCTCGTCCCTCAATAATAATTAGTATTGTCGAATAAATAAATAATAAAATTTTGTCGTTATCATTCAGTTTTGTTACAACTCTTCATGCAAAATCCGGAAATTTATGCGAATAACATTTTTTTCGCTCGGCAAAAATATCGAATGTCGTAATTTACGTTGTATATTTTCTCTTGTACCGTTCCCTCCGTTCATTTTTCTCGACTCTGTAAAATAAGCAGCGAGAAAAAATAAGGGCTTCTCGATGGTAGAAGGAATATCGGTATCATTGCTCGTTAGCCGTGCTGAAGAGGCACCGATCCTCGATCTCGATGGGCACGAATGGAGTGCAATCAATGAAAACACGTTTCCATGCGCGATGATAGCCAAGGAGATGCTTTTTCCCCGGATTAATATCTCTGGAAAAATATGCAAAAGTCATATGCTTCTCGCAATCTAACAAGTCAATTACTCTGACAGGCAAAAATATATAAATATTCTACCTATATATTGGGGAGTAGGAAAAAGCGGGCGTGAAGAAAAATGAGAAAAAAGTCGAATAGGGAAGGACCGAGAGAGTAAGGACTGATGCGGTTGTTGGAGGGTAATTACAATCCGGGCTCGCATATACGACAGTGCGAGATGTTTTCGGACGATGTTGCAGCCAACTCGCGGAGGTTGGGCCATCATCGTCAATGTCAACGTTTTTATCACGGATGACATGACGCGAGATGTCGAGGATGATAAAAAAAAAGGAAGACCATCCGCTGCGATATAACGAAAACAAATTAGGCCGTTCGTAATTTTCTCCAGGGTGGAATTTGTGTCTGGACAATGCTAATGGTGTACCGTTCTCCCGGCGTAGACCTTTTCACTAGGGCACACTCTAATGAACATTCTTTTAATTAGGACTCATAATCGTGACCCGGGGCTTATCCAATTTTCTGCCTCTTCGGGTTCGCAGTTACGCGCCAGATGCTAATTTCCTTGTTTTTTTTTTGTTAGTCCCGCGAGAAATATCTTCTCTGTATCTATTTGAGAGCAAAACGATTCGATCTCCGAATCGAGAAAATCATTTACGCCCACATCTCAAGCGTTTCATCGAGAAAAATGACCGCGCTGCATGTTACTCGGGGGTGTAAAAAAGAGATCGTGAAAATTCTGGGATGTACGAAAAAGATTCTTGGAAAATCGTATTTCGCGCGAAATACGGGGATCAATGGATTTTCGCTTGTGATTCGATGATTTTTTTTTTATATTTCATGAGGCAAGAGAGCGTAAGGGACTGGCAAATATTATCATAAAACTGGCGAAAGAGGAGGCCGGTGGGAGTAAAGGATCGAGCTTGATGGTGGCGAGAATCGAAGAGAGCTCTCTCGATGCGCGTACTTCTCGAAGCTATATAATACATATATATGTGTGTGTGTGTGTGTGTGTGTATACATTGATAATCAATCACACGGGGCAAACACGGGTGGGGCGACAGAGGAAGAGATGGAGAGAGAGAGAAATATAAAGGGCGATAAGAGTACGAGGAACCGTGGAAAATATTCGCTTTTACACACACTTTATATTTATGATATATGTATACCTCAACGCTTCGAAGAGTCCCACTTCAGTCACACACTCTCGTCTGTACGTCGCGTGTAAACACGAACGTCTCGACGAGTTTGTACGAATCTACGTTCTGTATCTCTGTGTATATTATTTGCAGTGTTTCCGGCTACGTACCGTTAAAGTTTCATCGATCCGAATCTCGAAAGCGAGAGAGAGAGAGAGAGAGAAAGAGAGAGAGAGAATATATGTACATAGAATTCGTGAAACAAGCGGTAACTGCGGTGCGCTCGCGTTGTTCTCTCCCCTCTCCAGCGGGGGTAGCGTCAACACCCGGGTGCAGTGAAAAAAAATATTTCAGAATTTTTCACATCGCCGGATTTTCGAGAAGTGCGATCTTCGTGAAAAAAAAAACGAGAGAGAAATCGAGTCCTCGACTTGGTCGCAAACAGTAGCCGAAAAGAAATTCTATCGCACACGCGAGAGGGAAAGAGGAAAAAAATTGTTCACCGCCGTATACTCTCCCTCTCTCACAGAATGAAGGGAATGTAGTCAGGGAATCAATTTTAACCGAGTGAGGGTTTCACAGCGTTAATTTCAGGCGAAGTGTCCCACCCCTGAGCTCGTCCAGGCATACTGAGCTCGGCGTGATGCATACACGAGCTTCGAATAAATCACTCGAAGGGAGGGAACGGGGAGGAGAACGGAGGGATCGAGCTATAACGAAAAATGTATGCACCCGGGCGTCATGGACGAGAGGGAGGGAGAGAGAGAGAGAGAGTTCGTTTGGTAAAACTAGTTCGTCGCCACCCTCTTCTCCCTTTTGACTCTTCGTCCCCCGTCACTCCGACCTGTCAAATTCACAAATAGAGCCCGCTGAAAGAGTGAAAAAATTGACCCAGCCCTCGTCCTACCATCGAATTTAAACGAAAAATAGAAGTGCTACATGGCGGAGTATTAAAAACAGAAGAAAAAATGAAAAATATACCTGAAACGACACGTGTGTATTTGCTGCAGAGAGTAAAAATACTCCTCTGTTAATTCCATTTTTATTTTCACCGTTGATGTCACAGAGCGACGATTATTTCTCTCGAAAAATATAATTTTATTTAGATTTTTATTTTGGTATAAGTGAGTGATTTTTTTTTTCGAGATTGCTCGTATCATGATATTTTATCGTTATTTCGCGGTGAACCAATTTTGTCCCCCACGGCATTTCAACTCCTGGTATATCAATTAATTTCAAGGCAGTTACCTTCGATTGTAAGTCGATCCTCCTAAAACAAGCACCTGGACTTGGTTACGCTGAAAGTGATTTTTTTAATGCAGGTGTGAAGTCACGACAATGATCCATTAAGCGTCTTTAACGACCGCATTATAAATCCAATTTTACGGCTATTTACGACTTTCCGACGGCTCTCCCTTTGAGCCGGGACACACCGTCAAGGACTCCTCGATTTTATTTTTTTCTCTCGATGAACATTAAGTCTCACTAATTCCCTTTTCGACGTATTTGACGTAGCACTATAAATAGAGGCATTAAACATTTCTTTACACTTCATAAATTCCAAAATCTCTCCGACGATTATTTGAGCTCCTCAAAATGAAAATGATAATTTAATAGCCATTTGGTTTTGCATCGTCGACTTATGTGCTTCCTTTTATTTCGAGTCTTCATTCATTATGGAGAGCTCCCTCCATTATACTACAAATTGCTTCCTCATTTATTAATTTTCTTCTTCGCTCGCGAAAGAGAAATCATAACTAGGAATTAGAGAAAAGAAGAGACACGCGAGAGTCGAAAATTTTGTTGAATCTCATCTTCTTATTTCTCCGTTAAGATCCTTTATTAGAATTGAATCGTATCAGGCGGTTATTTTTATACATCAATGAATAAGTTAACTCAGAAAAGAGGCTTTCTCGATCTGGCATTCAGTGTTTTATACATGTATAGATAAAATGTACGACGTTGAGAATCGTCTTTTATAAAAATAGAGGAATCAAATTGAGAGGATGTTTCATTATGAAAGTACACCCGAAGATTTTAATGGTAAAGACTGTCTATAAAATTTCTGAAATATTTTTAATCGCGTTGCAACGGGATATCGGGTCTCTTTCTCTAATGATCGTGGGAGGAGGAAGGGATTGAAATTTAACTCGACACGTAAATGAGGAAGGAAAGAAAAATACGGATGCTATTTTCCCTCCGGAGAGTCAGCGGCCATGACGCTAACATAAATTTCAAACGAATTAAAGAAATGACCGATAAAAGGGAGGCAGAAACGTTCGGGTTCCGTGGGCAAGAACGACCTGGAATGGCCGAGTGCTCAAAACACTGTTTCACTATCCAGTACAGGCCGTGTATGTATGTGTTTCAGCGCCGAATGCTGGAAGCAGAAAATTACCACCCTCGGGTTTCGAGTCTGCTAACTCGCTATATATATTCCGCACGAAACACGCCATGTACGCCATCTCCAAAACTGTTCTCTCTACCGAAACGCGTTTCAGCTCTTACGGCCCCCCCTCTCTCTCTCTCGTCTTTTGTGTCTCTCTCTCCCTCCCCCCTCCGTCCCTCGCCCTCTCTCTTGTATAGTCTTTCCAGATGTTCTTTCGCGTGTCCTGGCCCATGAAAGTACATGCCCCCCCCCTCATCATCCCCCTTACGACGCAACTTCCATTACAAGTTCTTCCTAAAAACTCGCCAAAAAACATTTAATTTAGTGGAATTTCCGAAAGTTTTCTCCGACGATTTGTATCGCATTCGATAAAAAAAAGAAACGAATTGAAATAAAAATAGACAAAATATCAGGCCGCGGGAACGTTCGCTCGATATTCGGACAAAATGTGACGAAATTTGTGTCGCGAGAGGAAAGGGAAATTCGGAAGCTCCCAATAGAAATATATATTTTTATCCTCCTTTTTTTTCCTCGTTGATGCTCGTCCCTTATGACGTAACGTCTCGTATCTCATCGCCGTTTTTACAGTACGGCAGTTTCTCTCTCCTCGCAGGTCTTTCTTTTGATTTCTTTTTATTTTTTCATTTTTTTTACGCCGAAGGAGAAAGAGCAGAGGCACACGGAGGGAGGAGACATAGTCGCCGAGCGATCCATAAATCCGACCGCTTTTCTTCGGGCAACAAAATTTTTATTTCCACCGGAAAAAGCTCGCAGACATGCCTTACTACAAGGTGGGTGGCCAAGGAGGAGGGATCGGGGAAGAACGGTTTTACGATTATACCCTCGGAGGAGGGAGAGATGAGCCTGTATATATAAGAGCGCGAGAGCTACGCAGGGGGTTCAGAATCCGGGCTTTTTCTCCCTCCAGCCGAAAAATCCCGAAATGAGAAACTCCACTGAATATTCATTTACGATGTGACGGAAATATATACTAATACATCTTTCAGCATATATTTGTTTACGTGGAGACGAGAGGTGAATGATCATGACGAGAGTTACGGCGGGCTAAGTGTCTCCGTAAATGGCTGTACCGCACGCTGAGACTTCCGCCCGATGCTTCATCCGCGAAGCCGAGAGAGGGATCAGATTTATGGCCCTCGCCCTCCCACGGCCCCTTTCGTTATTTTCTTTAACCAAGATTTTAACGATTTTCCCGAATTTTTAGAGTATTTTTATCCTTCCCGTGTCAAAAATCCACTTATTTTCTACTAAAATCTCGAAAAAATATCATCGGTGCGATTAAACGTTGCCCGATATGCATGCATGCACAATTGAATTTCGTTTGTGAAATTTCCAAACGCGGGGGTTTGAAAACTTGTTGAGATTCTTTCAATTTTCAAAGGGTTTACAAATTAATTGAAAACGCGAAGAGAGGAGGAACACTGGAGTTTATGATCGAATTCCCGAAAAACGAAACTCGTTACAATCGGACACGTGTTGGACGTTTGGACACATGCAAGCATGGGGAGTGCATTATTGTGTACATGCATAATATAGTATTTGTCCGTCACCCTTCATCGTTTCCATCCCCTCGTTTTTCCCTCGCTCTCTGCCTCTCTCTCTCTTTTTCTCGCTTTGTTGGCCGTTGTGAAAAGTCAACCGAAACAAAAGCTCGCCGCTCAAAATTCACCCACAGATGCATACGTATAGATGTAAATCCACAAATGCATTATGAAACGCCATTTGTGAGCGTTTCTTCCATCCCCCGGCAAGTGGACGCGTAATTTAGTGGCTGTGATTACAGCAACACGACAACCACTTTATTCATTCGGACGGGGAACGTACCTTTTTCTTTCTCGACCGTAAAATTGCAATAGTCGACAGAATTCTGGATAAAATAATGAAAAATTTATTCATTCATCCTCGAGGTACACGAAGTAATAATTTGGCATTAAAAATCTCGTTGATGTTTCGCGCGTATTTAAAATAACGATGGCAATATTGTGCTTCATACAATATAGTTCTTGATTTTTTAGATGTGACCTCAAAAGTATCGCACGTAATATATTTTGAACATTTTTTTTCCATGTTTATAGCTATCGGTGATGAAATCGTTGAACGTTTTTGGCGGGTTTAATCACGTGTAATTTATACAAGAGAGGTTGAATGGATCATTTCGAGGTAGAAGCGGATTTTGGCATCGAGAGAAAGGTAAGGATTTAATAGATTTTCGAGGAGCGAGGTGGAGAATAGTGGATCAAGAACATCGACACGGTAAGCCGGAACCTCGGGTCTGGTGGTAGGCTGCTCGGGCCATCTCCAGTCAAAGCACCTCACTCTATACGTATATGATCCCTCGTCGGACGGAGAGTACTAAAGACTCTAATCTGGACTAGTGGATGCACCGTTAAAATTATGCGAGTGCTCGCACATGTCTGTCCGTTGCTGTTGCCCTCTGCCAGCTCGTTTCCGAAGTAAATACACATGACCCGTGTATCACGCTATAACCTCAAAGTGGATCGACGCTGCCACCGCTGAAGAAAGAGATGAGAAGTGGAAAATAAAATCGAGAGAGCGCAAAGAGTGAAAAAAAACATCGACCTTTTTTTTCCGTCGTGTCGTAATCAATAGATTTACTTCCCATGGTAATTATTACAACGAATAAAATAACAAGAAATTGCATGCACTTTTTTAATTAAAATAAATATTTCACGGAATTACGTCCAAATAGCAAGAAAACCAGATTTTCATGCGTCATCCTCGATGTGTGTGTAAAATACATGAATAATTAGAAACAATTATCTGTACCCTTTTAATTAAATTGAATTTCATCCTGATGCGTTATCCTCAATGACGTGTATTTGTGACTACATATAGATGATAACTATAGAATATAACAAATACATGAATAATTAGAAACAATTACGCGTATACTCTTTTAATGAGATTAAATTTTTCATCGAATATTACTATAAATGCGGCTAGTACCGAATCATCATTATCCTCGATGTGTGTAAATTCGTGATCTCGCTTCTCACGTTACTCGGGAATAACTGGTGACATTATGTTTATCGATGGATCGTGCAGAGTATCGACGAGGTTTTAAGTTTCTTGCGCACACCGCGAGGGCGGATGAAAACGCAAATCGCTAATTGCTGCGTTCCGCTTTCCCTGTAAACGTGTATACGTCCAAATGGTAGAATCAGTAAAGGTGCATATCAAGGGAGCCAGGCAAATCCTCCGCAGGAACGTTCCCTCATTTTCAAACCCCAGAAATCTCTCGAAGCTTCCTCCCTCGCGAACTCTCTCTCTCTTTTCCTCTTTGTCTTCCTCTCTCGGGACGTAGCCAGAATTCACTCGTTAAGGAAAACAAAATAGCCTCGTAATCCCTTGTACTTGGCAGAGCAACTCGAACTTAAGTACTTGATAGTTTCAAACACATATGTTATATCACAAGCGGGTAAAATTTTATTTCCGTGCGCTCAAGCCGGGACGAACTTTGGTTTACGTAAGGAGATACTTACCGACACCGGAGCTCTCCCGTTGAAATTTCTAATCCGAAAAAAAATTCACTTATTTTCGACGAAACAAAAAAAAAACATTTTAAATGCAAGAAAAGACTCAGGATACCACAAATAGTGAATATTTTTTGCCTTCTTTAATCGTCTTACGAATTCTGGTACAATAGGGATACCAACACAATATTCTTTCGAATAATTCAGTACGTTGTTTTTTTTTATATACATATTAATAATAGTATTTCACGATTCAACATTCTTGAATAATGCATCTTTGTCGAGTGTGCGTGTATGTGTGTATTTTTTGCTTCGTTTTCCTCTTCTGTTGTAGTTTTGCTGCATTTCGTCTAACTTGTTTTTTTTTATCGTTCGCTAACAATTGATTTTCATCTTACATTACATATAAGATATCTTAATTCCTACCAGTCATTCATTATTAATTCAATAAAATTACATATGTATATATTTATATATAACTTTTCTTATATGTTACACATACATAATCTTTCATTAACACGTACTTATTTGTTTGTATCATACACGTAATCGTATTTTACAGATGTGCATTATACACGAGCAAACAATAGTTCTGCGTATCCGGAATGTACAGTTGTTAGTTCGAGAATAGAATTGTGTGTGTGTGTGTGTGTGTGTTTTTTTCTTCAAGTTTTTCATTTACGAGAAAGTTCACCTTGTTTTTCCCGTATTTTTAAAAGAAAAGTTTCTCTTTCCTACCATCAGATTCAATATTCTTCGTTCGATATTCGGTAAAGGAATTTTTTCGTTCGTATTTCTTGAAATGTGTCGAAAAATAGGAACTCAGTGTATCATCGAGAGGAGATTCTTTTTCGACGGTTTTTATCTCGAAAATATTTTTAGATACAGCTGACTGTTCTCTTTTTTTCATTCATTTCTCTTTCTCCGTTATTATAGTTTTGTGATTATTATGGATATTGACATTTGTTATCATAACTATTTTTAATTATGATGCGCGACCGAAATGACGTTTCTCAGGATAAGGAACAAAAAATCAAACTCTCTTTTTCTCTCTTTCGTTCTTACAGATTATTTTTATCATGAGAGGTAAAATAGGATCTGAAAAGTAAGAAGAGTTCTTTCATAAATTTTTAAAAGTTCATTTACTTCTGGATTAATCTTTATTTCGCTAACGAGCTATCAGCAATGGAAAAATCATCTCTATTTTTCCATCTTCCTTTTGTTCACGATTGTCGAGAAAATATCTCGTTCCAATTTGATGTTGGATTTTCAGTAAACTTGGTTGAAAGCTTTGCCAATGATTGAAAAAAAGTGAAAAAGGGAAAGAGAGGAAGAGGAGAGAAATAAGAAACGACTTGGTGAATAGCCACTCATTAAAGCAACTGAGAAGTTAACCATTTACGAATGCATCCAAGAACGAGGCTAGAGCCAAGTTTTCCTTTTTTTCCTCATCTCTCTCTCTCTCTCTTTTTATTCTCGTAACTAAAACTTTTCCACCGAGTGTAAAAATCAATGAAGAAAAAACGCGCCGGGAAAATAATGATTATCCTGTCATAGTTCTAATTACTCTATAAGCTCGTGAATTAATAATACAAACGAACAAAAAAAGAGAATGCGAGAAGTCACGTTCATTACACCGTCTGCGACTGCCGGAACGTTTTTGTTAGTTTTTTTTTTTGAAAGAAAAAGAAAAAGAACGTTTTTCTTCGGATAAGGGATGGAAAAAAAAACAATTTTCTTTCGATGCACAATCGATCATTATTTATATATGGAGTCGTATCGACCGTAGGGACAATTTTTCTCTTCGTTCAATACTTCCTCATAGAACCTCGAGTAAAAAAACTCTCGAATCCATTACTCTGATTAAAAAGAAGGAGATGAAAATTCTCACGAGGTTTATCTGCAAATGTATGTACCTCGAAAATGAAATTTTGTGAGAAGAGAAAGGAAAATAGAGTCTCCTCGCAGTTGGCATTATTCATTCACTTCCTCGTTGCTTTTTTTTCTTCTTTCTCCTTTCTCTGATCTATTAATTTGAATATTCAGTTTGTTATCGTTCGCATTTTTATCGGCGATGTATCATTCTTCCGGCAAATTGAATACTCCTTGCGCGTTTGAAAAACTTTTTCATTCGTCGTTGAAAAGTGTACCCAGATACAAAAATAAATGCATATTTTATGAACAAACAAACATTTGAATGAACAAATGCATTTTGTAAGAGTTCTGATTTTTTCCTCACTTTTACATCACACTTTTTTTTTCTAAGGCTCTAATTGCTGATGAATATGCAATCTGTCAGTGCTTTATCCTCTTTTGGAAGATTGGAGAGATTGTAACTGGAAAGCAGAATATCTGAGGAATAAAATTTCATAATTCCATTACTCTCTATCCTTTTTGCACATCCAATTTGAGACCCGTGTACGAAATTCCTAAGAAAAAATTACTCGCATAACTCACAGAAATTTTCTTCTCGTCTATACATTAACTGAAATATGCTTTTTCTAAATATAGGTACATATATAGTTAATCACCTAGCTGTCGGAAATGAGCGCCTTTTTCTCTGGAAAAGAGTACAAAGGCATTTATTTATTAATATTTTTTAACCTCGTAGGTTCATTCGGGTGATTTTCCATTGGCGGTGTTCCGTAAATCCGAATAATCTCCTTTTTCCATGAAAGTTCACTTCATCTAGTCTCTTTCATACGCTCGCCAGTTTTTACTCAACACCCATTATGCTCGCCTAAGCTCTTCTGAATTCACTCCAAACTTACTTGTTTAACTCTTTGGGAATACTGACGTTCTTATCGACTTATGGATGCTCCATTACAAAATACTCCAAACGTTAATTAAACGTAACTCTAAAATAAGATGTACCCTCAATTAGTCGAGAAAATCAGATTTCTTTTCTCTGGGAGATTAGAATTTCAAATAACCATTGCAACAGCAATTTCATATTCCACCAAGATTTTTTCATTTTCACGACGCTCCTTTTTTACGAATGCCAAACCACACCGCGAGTGAAATTCGTTTTGCTCGGAGTGGTATTCATTTTTTGATGGGAAACGCACGACAAAAATACTGTAACAATAAAAACTGGAATTCGGATAATCTTTTTATACGTTAAAAATGAAAAATCGTTAAAGCCCCAAGTGAAAACCATTTTTTGTCGATTAATATGACTTTTTTATACTTTTACGAACACCCGTTATGTTTTTTTATATTTTTCATTACTTACTCGGTAGATTATTGATTTTCGTACATTGTATATGCGGATTAGAGAATCCTCGTTAAATCATGAAAATCAGTGGGTGAAATTTTTATCGATGGGTTTGAGGAAAATCCGTACAAGCTCTTTATGATTTTGATGAAACATCGGGGAGTTTAAAGGTATAACATGAAAATTGAAAGAGGATTGGAAACGATGAGTGAGGAAGAGTGAGAGAGGACGAAGAGAGGGGCATACATGGGATCGGAAACCATTAATTCTCGGACTTTGGCAGGAGGTGCGGCGGGGAAAGCCGGGGAAAAGGCTCGATGAGGGGACGAAAGAGGGGGTGAGGAGCGTATGTCGTTTGTTAACGTCTCTCAGTGGGGCACAATTAAGCGTCGTTGGCACAGGACGTTGGCGATCACGGGTATAAATTATTACATCGCGAAACACGCACGCCTAACCTGTACAAATTCTCCGCCTCTACCATGTATATTGGTATTAGTCCTGCGTTCGTTTTTCCTGTCTGGTCATCGCTGAATTTGTCAATAAACGCACAAGTTACCTCTGGCACACATTTATAAATCAGAGACGAACTCCCGCAATTTTTTTGTTTTCATTTTCCGATTCAAAGATCCCCCGATCGACAGAGATTATTAAATGACTTTTCTCAGACACTGTGTTTTTGTGGAATATTTTGTTGATTTTATTCGCGGCGGAAAGCTCGACGAATCTTCGTTTCTTTGTGAAAAAAAAATCGCGAAATATTTGTGATCGATATGACGAACTTTTAGTTTTGTAAAAACAGCTGGATGAAAGCACGAGAAAAACAGAATAAACCGAAACGCGCGGTGCTCTTGCTTTTATGCATTTTTCATTTTTTAACGTTCTCGAAACCGGTGAGTTTTTATATGCAAAATAAAAAAAATTTCGCCACGAAAACAAACCCGATCTGCCTATACGCATCGATTTCGTGTTGATTCAGTTGTATACGAACGTTTTCGTTTCTACATATTTTTAATCAAATAATAACATGAAAGAACTTTTCTGGTAGAATAATTTTTCCACAACTGTGAATGAATAATAATGTTTTTTTATTATTATTTCAAATATTGGAAGGCAAAGAGGTGGCTGAAAAAATGAAACTCTCTCTCTCTCTCTCTCTCCGATGGTACAAGAGAAAGATGAGAGTGCTTTCGAAATACGAAACTTCCGCAATATCCATGTCACGAGGTATTATAACTTAAGCTCTCCTTTTTCTTCGTCTTCTTCTTCTCCTTTTATTTTTCTATGCCCCTTTTCTCGAAATTGTGCCGCTTTTCCTCTCGCTTTTCCTGCGCCATGTTTTATCCTGATATTCCGGACGTATGAAAAAAGAGCAGAAAAAAAAGAATCAAGAGAAATAGAAAAATCTAAAAGGGTAAAGAAAGATAGAGAGAGAGAGAGAGAAACTCGTCGAGTTGAATCGCATCGTTGGAAAGCGTATAAACGAGTTTTTTTTCGGTTCTCCAAGCTTTGAGAAAAGACTTTCCTCCTCTAGCCCCTTCCCTCAACGCTCCTAGTTCACCTTACATTTTCTTTTTATTCTCCCTTCCTTCGCCGATTTTCACAAGCTCATCATACCCAAACGCGATATCTGGATGAAAAGCTCCGATTCCCTTGTAATCTTTCCTCTATGGTGGAAAGCTTTTTCTCCCTACCCAGAAATAAGAGAGATATTTTTTTCCGTATAAAAAAATCGTTTATTCAAAAAAGAAAAAAACGAACTATTATCGTAAAAGAAAACAATGTGCCAGCGCTGTATGGAACGGGATTGAACGCGAAACTTATTTCATCTCTCTTTGCGTTAAAATGTCTTACAGGTTAATCAACTGTGAGAATGTTATTTGAAGATTCGTGCCACAAATATCACTCGATAATGTTCTATTTTTTTCGAGAGTGAGAACTTGAAGGAAAGAGCGATAAGCATGAGCTTCGAAAATATTCGGAGCTCGTTCTCTCCTCCGGGACGTAGCACTCGTCAGATCTCTTCCAAAGAGAGAATCAAAAAATCAAATAGAGTTGTGCGAGGTAGCCACCGGAATTTGAAAAATGAATCAAATAAAACGTAAGTATACTTAAAAAAAAAGACGACGAAAAATCGAGAGTCCCGGAGGCAGTAAGAGCTATCGTGTGATTTTCGAGATATAAAAGATGAATAAAAAGAATTATAATAATGGACAGAAATAATATGCGCACTCTGTTGTAATGAAAATATGATACGATTTATGATGGCATATATCATCGGGATATATTATTATTTGTTTTGTGAATTTTGAATAAACCAAGTTTCACACAACAGAGATTCGCTAATGAACATTTCGTTAAACTTTGCATTGTTTTCAACAGCCGAATGAAATAGTTTGTTTTATTCGATAATTATGTTTTACCCTCTGCGTTAATTGAAGAGGTAGAAAGAAAGAGAAGAGAGAGAAAGAGATTTTTGCGTTGTAATAAATGAGAATATCATGTAAATAAAATTAGCAGAGTTTTAGTTGAAATTTTTTTCACAAAATTTTTTCATGACGTTGTTGATGAGCGAAGGTCATCACATGAATTCTTGATGAGATCACGTTAAAACCTCGAGCTCTGATATTAGTAATTGATATACGAGTCAAATCAACGTATCATGACTTGCACGATATTTCATTCTCACAAATAATGTAAACCTTCATTATCATAGAACATGTACGAAGTTCTCGGCGAGATAACTTTTAACAAGATTTCGATTGGGTCTGATAAATTTACATTCTCATTATCGAAATTCTATATTCACGGTCAACAGCTCGCTCATACATATCGGAAAGGTAGTCCTGCGATTAAAAAAATGTCACAACTTTCCTAATTACTACTTTCAGAAAATATTATAAAATTTTTATAATTTCACTTCATCAATTTTTATCCACATAGTGGCAATAAATTTGTTTCATTTCTTTTACACATGTCTCCGATCTATGATATTCAACGAAGAAAACAATTTTTTCGAGTACCCAAGTATTCATTTAATTACACTTAGCACACTCACCAAATTTAACGATATCATACCAGCAGGACTACCTTTGACCTTTCTCTCACTGTACACAAAAAATCCCACTCTCGCATTAATGGAAACAGAAACAAAAGGAACGGGATAATATTGCACACGTCAATCACAGTTTTATTGTTGTTACGCACTACCGACTTTTTTTTTTAGCTCGAAGCACTTAATTGGAAGGATCAACGACGAATCACTGTCGAGTTCGGAACTAAAAGTACATGACCGCGTTTCTCGAGTCCGATTATTATTTTTTATTCTCGAGGATCAGCGGGGAACTACACTCGAAGATCATAGAGGCTCTCAAGTTCGAATCCAAGCTTACCAAGTCTTATATTTCAATCGCAAGATAAGAAAAGAGAAGTTTGCTTCTCGAACGTTTCACTGATTCACTTTCTATTCGCTTGTATAACTCTGGTCGGATGTCGCTGTCTTCATCGATGATTGATCCACGTTAGATTAAGAATCATACAAACTTTAAATAATCCAGCATGGATAAACTTCGAAGAAGGATTTGAGCGAGTAAAAGGTCAGAGCCCTTTCATTCGACATTAGAGTTAATCAAGGTTTCAAGAAAAAGAGACGTAGTATTAGGTAAGGATTTGGGACTTGATTTGTCGCAGCAGGATTCTTGGACACGCAATTACCAATTCTCTCAACGACCGCACTTGCTTCAAGTCCAGGGTGATGATCGTCCTCTTTGAACAAGTATGGATTACTTTTCAAAGTGTTGTTGTCTTTATCGGCTTTCGTCGATCAGTCACCTCGCAAATGATCCAGCGTGAATGAGCAGCAGCAGAAGGGCCAAGGTCCGCGTCGCCGCTCCGCTTTTGCTGGAATTTCCGTGCTGCATCGCCGCTGGATGTTCACCTTGAAGCAGAATGAAAATAATGTTAAAAAAAAGGATTGAAAGGAGCGTCAGTGCGAAAGGACGACGGCGGAGTGAGTCGTGCTGTTGGAAACCTCATTTTTTCTTTCTGTTTTTTTTTTTTTTTTTTTTTTGAAAAAACACCGATCGCACAGAGGAAACATTGACATTGATGAAGCGTCGAACGAAATGCCGCGAGTGTCGCTGACGTACTCGAACTATTAATTATTAGTGAATGGATTTACGTAGGCGTGACTATCGTCCGAAATTCAATTTTCGATTAAATCTTCCTTTTTCCTTCCAAACGAATTTTCACTGACAGGAGTCTTCCGATTTTTAATTGAACATTTTATTGATTGAAACGCAGCGGAATAATTCGTCGGGGGTCGAATGGCCCGAGAACGATTTCCCTCGAATTTTCGAGCGGCACAGGAATGCTGATGAGACACGGGCGTTACGGTCTGCTTCGGGCAGAGACGGGCGCATGAACTGGTACACGCTGAATTTTCAGTGAGTAACGAGCATATGAGCGTGTGCGACACAGATGTATGTACATACACGGAGTGGAAATCTCGTTCATCCCTGTCCGGTCGTGTCTCGGCAAGAAAAAACACTCATTTTTCACGGAAACGAGAGAATTCTAACGTCTTGCTCGTTGTCGGGGCCACGAAATAAAGGGATGGCGGAAAAAAAGCAGCTGGAGTGTGGATTCTAGTGCCCGGGGCTCTTTAGCGTGTGCCGGAAAGAGAGAAAAGAATGGAGACGACGCGCGGGCGAGTCGTCTGCTGGTTTCTCGGGAGCGGCTCTTCTGGAATACACCTCTAGCCCGGGGCGAAGATTCTGCGGCTAGCGGACCGGTAGCCGAGGGGGAATCCTCAGCGGAGTTAATGCCAGATAGATCTCATGCCGAGACTCCTTCATCCCTGGGCACATCCATCAGAGCCCTCGAGGGCTCCGAAGAAAACCAAGTCTCCAAGTCGAATTGCGGAATCTTCGCTAAGGGGTTGAAATATATTTACGCCCGCTCGGTAGAGTGAGAATGAAAAAAGCCTCAGCGCCGATCCTGGATTCGCGTCCTGTTGGCTGGAAAATCCGTGAGAAGAGAGCAAGAGCCCGGAGCGAGACTCCCCGATGACAATTTCGCCATTATTGCGACGTTGAGCGTTTCCTCTTCTGGGTTGTATACTCGACGATTCCATGGCGTTCGTTCCGATTGATCAAACACCAAAGCGGAAATAATAATCTTCGAAATTTACGAGTAAATAAGATTTAACAAAGAAAAGCCTGCTCCGTTTCCATTAATTATCGAGTTCATCTCATCTCGTTCATAATCCCGGAGGACAATCACTCCCCGAGGCTCGAGGTGATAAAAATCAAGCTAATGGACGTTGAGACACGCGTACGTCGCGCGCTGTCAAAGGACGCGTCATGCGTGTGCCGAGAGTATTCTCATTAACGGTAATTGCCGGGGCCACCGGATAATATCAATGATACATCGTCGATGATGACAGTCCTACCAATGGAATCTGTCATATCCGTAAACCTGTCCCCTTTGACAGCTCATCTACCTTATTCTCGTGGTGCCTCCGCACGTGTCTCGTCTCGCCATCAAATCCAACCAGATTTCGAAATCGTCCCGCGGTAGGTACATGTCATATGCACGAGAGCTATTAGCAAATCAGCTGTCTATTCTCTTTACACGTCCAGACTAGGCTGTTCGGATGACTGATGAAGGCAGCCAAGTTTCGACGTGCGCTTTCCCGACTTCTTCCTTCATCCTCTCCTTTTCCTCCTCACCCTCTCCCGCCGCCCTCTCTGACAGAAATACCAACTTGCACTAATACACGCTGAATAATAGCGGAATTTGTGTTTCCCTCGATTCGCTTTCCCGAAATTGCTCTCCGCAATCATTCTGTCTCAAATCCCAATTTTATATTTTACGTATACCACCGGAGGAAAAGACGATCTCGTTTCGAGAATTCACAAGTACAACGCGCGTGTGTTTATATCGAGGCGTAACTCGTGCGGTTTCGAATCACCGAGCAAGGTGGAATATGTGATCGCCCGAGTTATTTCGAGCGGAATAATGAACCGCAGGATCGTCGCTAAGGCTCCATTACCAGCTGTAAATGGGTGCCAGGTCAGATTATACGAGCTCTCGTCCATCTCTCACTTTCGAATCTTCTCTATTTCGTTACACTCGTTCCGCAAAGTCCTCTCTGTCAGTCGTGATTCAACGCATCGAACGATCGATATAGTCATGAATTATTCGAGCGAGTTATTAACAAATGTGTAATGAATAATAACGCAGTGAATAGTACTTTTTGAGAATTCGCCAATTTTTCGTCAATAAAACGAAACGTTTCGATTAAAAACGCAAATGGTCGAAAAAAATTCTAGTTCATTGACCAAAATGGAGAAGAACATGAATCTCTATACCGCGGTAAAAACTGGCAGAGAAGAGTATGGCGCCGAATTTTTCGGGTCACCGATTATGGAATTGGATGAAGTATCATCCAAAACGAGTGTAATATCAACATGTTAACGACCTCGAATACAAATATAATATGAAACGGGAGTATGCCCCGTGGGTCCGCGCGGTCCAATAGCTGAATTCTGTCATTTCCGAGCACACGATATTACTTCGGTGATCAGCCTGCTGTCACTGCATTACACTTTTTTATTCCATATATTAAATCATGATCACTCGTACCTAATAATCGCACGTAAAGGTAGTAGTCAATAACAGCGCCTAAAATAAAACGTTTTTTTTAATTCGCGCGAACTTCTGACCTTTTTCTCGCGATTACGAGATCCTCATTAGCCGCAAAACTAGCACGAACAATGACCCCCGCACGACTTGATGACAATATTATCCTTACAATAAGGTAAAAGAAGCAGAGATAAAAAGAGAAACAAGGCTGATTGTACGTTAGCTCCCTTACGCTCGAGAGCGATAAAAATCCAAGGTCTCGAGTTATGGTGGATAATATAGGTCCGTATAAATATTTTCTTTGTCAACAAGAGAATATCCGAGAGAGATTGAATATCCAGGAAAGGAAAAAGGATTCTCTTAGGTACACACGTATGTACACATACGGATAATATACAGATATAGCGGATTGAGTGGGTGTGTACAGGAGTTGGCAACATTACGGGGCATTGTCGTATCTTCTTATGAGACATCGCGGACGGGGTGTCGGGAGGAGTGAGGAGAGTGGAACTGAGAAGGGTATAAAAGTGTAGGTTCGAGTTCAAGGGGTGAAAAAAGGGAGAGAGGACGGGTTAGGGGGGAGGGGAGAAGAATATGGGGAGAGAGAGGGACGAGGGAGCTTTTTCCACGGCGGATGTGTGTCGGGACACAATGGTTTCGAGCGAACTCCGTGAATGCCGAGGTATTCATCTCGAAAAGAGGAAGAGGACGATGGCGGAAAGGGAGAAAGGAGAGAGCACCATTGCTACTGGCTAAGCTACGTCATGAACGAGGCTTCGCGAGAGGAGAACCGCGATGGCACAGCAGGGAGAGGGAGAGAGAAAAGTGAGAGAGAGGGGGGGGGGGAAGAGGAAAAGAGAGTAGAAAGGGGTTGAGAAGAAAAGGAAAACCTCAGGCCGCAGCCTGTAGTTAAGTTCATCCATGAGAATAGGATAGAACCGGGGGGGTAGAGAGCGTAAGGAAGCAGGGGGAGAAAGAGAAATGTAAGCCAGGCTGTATAGTATCGCGAAGCTCTCGTAGCACTACACGAGTTCAAACACGTAGATATATTTACACTGTATAGGTTCGAGAATAATTCAGTCGTACGCGTACTCTCGTGTTCTCCCGGATTTATAACACATTCATGCAATATACAGATATAATTTTCAACATTTTTTTTTCACGCGGGAGGATTTACGCGCGGAATGAACTACCCTCGTTTTTAGTGTCTCTTATAAAACTCATTAATTTACCGAAATTACTAAAGTTACAAACAAAATTTACTACGTTTGCCATATATATTCTTTTCAAACTATTTTTCCCTTACGTCGGAGAGTGAGAGAGAGTTTAAAAAATAAAATGAGATTACCCGAATTGTCGATAAATGTTGAATATATATTTTTTTATCGCGGAACTTAGTGCCGCGGAGCGGCAGAATAAATGTAATGGACTCGTGTATAAGTCATAGCCAGGCTAACAGTGGAAACAGTCAGCTATGGATCAGACGTCTCAGTGACTCGCTCGCCTTTTACGATACGGGGAATTCTAACCCGATATTTTATGAGAGACGGGACCATCCGAAGCCTTTTTTCCTCGAGCTTCTTTTTTTTATTATTTTTTCCTACCTACCGGAATTCACGTATACTACGTGAGTCTCGACGTGACGAGATTATCTTGGGTTAACGAAATTGCTATATATCGATTTTATATCATACGCGAAGCTAGCTCTCGTCGTGCCATTTTCTCCTCGCAAGCTGTCTCTTCTCCAACTTTCCTTGAGCTCGTACCAATTATATTGGCGCGCGTATCATTTTATTTCATGGATAATGCAAATATTACGATGAATATCCAAACTTTCAGCTCTGCTTTTTGGGATAAGGATGAATAAAAAAACAAAAATTATAATTGAAATGCAACTCCCGTAGAAATTCAAAGCGACCACATCGGAGTTGCAGGCGTACTTGAAAAACAAAATTATACAAAATAAGCTTTTGCATTTTTTGTATACGATGAGTTGTTTTCAAACTTTTTCCCTTCGCTGGATGATCTGGACTTTTTAATCACACAGAGGGACATCTCGTATATAGAGATGAGAAAATTGGTAGAAACATTTTTTTTAAGGACAGTAGCGGGTATACGGCCGAGTGCGAGGGAATAAATTTAATTTCCGCGGGCAGAGCAGCGTGATTGGCGAAGGGGTGATTCGATAGGACGACCGACTGGATTAAAACTTTCTCATCGCGGCCGCACGCTGCTATATTGTATAATTGATTTAGTTATTGAATTCTCGAACTGAAATGCAAACTCGAACGGGTGTATATCGCGCATTGATTTTCACTCTGCTTCCCCGTTCGTGTGTCCACGATTGCCCGGGGTTGCTTCAATCGAAACCATTTGCGCCTACTTGCCCGTGTTGGACCTTCGAAAAATTGAATCTCAACAATTGATTAAAAAAAAAGCCAATTTTATTCTAAATTCGGTCAATAATACCCGAAACTCTTTTTTCCTCATTTGGATGAGGGCTACTCGCGAAATTTATGTTCTTCGCCGAACTCCCGGCAAATATATTTTCGTTTGTGAAAAACGGAAAGCTCTCGCGCGATGGTTGACATTTTTCAACGAAAAAGCAACAACGCTCGAGAGGGAATATTTGAAAAGCATTTTTGATAGATAAAAAAACTGGTTAAAATCAGCAATGCCTGTGGATGAGCTTTCGCACAAGAGAGGTGAAGTAACTTGTGTTTATACTTCGATTTGCAGTTACGATGCTACGTACACCAGGGATTGAATCTAGGTTGAGTAAACAATAGGATGTTTGCAGATTAATAACCACAGTATACATATTCGCCCGGAGTATCGCGCGACGCGATATATATTGCCAGATGACAAAAGCATCGGTCGTTATAACGAAACGTATAATGCACTATGCATTGTTCACCGAGTGCATTTATTGCCCCTGGTAATTGCCACGTTTCGTACCTGGGCGCTATCATTCCTTCGAACATCGCTCTCGTTTCTTTATTCAATTTGAGTGCTCGACCCCCCGTACGGGGACGCAACAAGTAATTGTTTTTCAAAAATTTACGGGAGAAATGATTTTTAGCTCGGAAACGCTTCCAGCGACGAAAGTATACGACATCGATCCTTTACCGGCGTTACTTGTATATAATCCGTGGGGAGAGCGTTTATATAGCACTCGTGTATATTTCCATGTAACGCGTATAGTCGCTCGGAGCTCCAGGAGTGCCGAGAAATCGAGTAAGAATGGTGGAACGGGAGAGAGAGAGAGCGCGCACCCCCGTGGGGGGAGAAAAGAGCGAGGAGTGTCTGTGAGTAATGCGACACAGCGGAAAGTATAGCCACGTTCAATGCACCACTTTATATTCGCATAACGTCGAGCATGGGCCCGATAGGATATCGCATTCGAGCGATGTACACATCGAACGAGGAGCGAAGTGGAGGATTTTCTCGAGACACTTCCACCTCGTCTGCTTCAACGCGCCTCGCCGAATTTTCTCGCGCGCGTATACTTTACCCCCTGCTTATGTATAATATTTCAGGCTGAAAGGAGTCAGCGACACCAGCCAGCTTTAATCCTCTCTGTCCTAACGCCTCCTGCTTCTCTCGTAATCTAATTAGTGGTGTATAACGACGCTCTGCTCGCTCGAATTCACTCTACATTCCCGCTCAACTTTATTGCGCGAACGATGAAAATCGAAAGAAACGCTCTCCATCTTGTCCACTAGATTTCATCGAGATATTCTCGAGTTCCGTGAGTAAGGCGGCAGCAGCAGCAGCAAGTGCCTCGAACGTCGGCGTTAACCGCGAAATCTCGAGGCGAACGATGAACCCCTTGATGGGAGCCATTTCTCGTCGGCAAAATACGAGCACTGATTTCACATTATCGCGCCGTGTCGCCGTCACTCCTCGCTTCCCGTTTAATTATTCGCCACCCAGTTTCCAGGTGGCCGATATAGAGGAGCTCGCTGCTGCGCGCCCCTTGAAACAAGACGGTACACGTTCTTCAGACCTCCATTTCAAGCGACATTAATCCAGGCTCGCTCGAGCCTTCGGCGCCCCATCGAACACGAGGAAACTCGAATCGCGAACGATTCATCTCCAGCTCGCGCATTTTTCAAAATCGCATTTACCAAAGGGCGTGCTGGGTGCAAAAAAATATCGAATTTCTCATTGAAACACAAAAACGATCGAATTCCACTTTTTCGAGTTTCAATCAATGTCCAGAAGGCGTGCGCCTCTCCTCGCTCGCTCTCGAATCTCCAAGGAAATCTCAGCTCGCGCGCAGAAACGAGACGTCAACTCGGTTTCACGCGAGCTCGGATAACTTTCCGATCCGCATGGATTTTCATCGTCCGGGGAGATCGCGCGGTGAGATAAAGTTCGCCAACGGGAAGGGGCTCTCCGCGTCTGTTTATTCCTCGAGGATGTATCCCAAAGTTAAACACCCGAGCGATAAAGAGAGAGACGGTGAATCGTGGCAATTAGCCACAAATCAGGAACGCGAAAGTATTCGAAAGCTGCATCCACTTTTCCATTCTGCGACTCAGAGCCTCGAAGTAATTGCGATACTGCCTCCCTCCGGCGGCGCACAATTCTCCAACAACTTTCGCATTCTCCCTCTCTTCTCGCTTCAAGTATGCCGAGGTAAACGAACGGACGGAGACACGTGGAATTAAAAGTCGCGGAACGTTCCGTTTGCCATCCTCGAGACCCGCCAACTTTTATTTCGGAGTAGGGCACGGACCCTTTATTTTCTCTGCCGCTGACATTCCCATTTCTTCTTATCAACTTCCATCGACCGGCTGCGAACAATAATTTACCTCTGGAAAATATTAGTTACCAAATTTCGGAGAAGAAAGCTTCGGAGCCCATTAACCGGGGGGGTGAGGGGGGCAAGCAACGACGTCTCATCACCGATGCGTGGTCGAGGGAGCCGCGCAGTTGGCCGGGTAAACTTTGACGAGTTTTTTTTTCTTCCACATCCATTATCTAACATAATCCATTAATAATTCGCTAAGCCGTGATCTGACCCAGTTAACTGTGTAAGCAAACGTCGAGAGTCTCTCCCTCTTGAATTTTCAAGAGTGCGATTTCCTATATCGGTTCTTCATTTTCCTCCTTGTTTCATCATATTGTTGTTCACACTCGGATGATTTTCCCTCCCCGTTTTCAAGACCAGGATATTTATATCTCGGTACATTCGACCCAATGGCTCGATTGCCAGGAAAATGCGAGAGCTATGCATGCACAAACTCTGTGAGGAAAGACGAACCCCCCCGACCCTATAGATCGTGTGGGGTGGAAATATATTTGTGTGCGCGCGGGGGTTGAGTCTATGCGGCGATCCAGCAGGAGCACCTGGTAGGGATTTGCATGAGACAATATCTCGTCTGATTTATCCCCCGAGCTCGGGCTGGCTGACACGAGGATGAAGCGCCATCCTGGTTTAACCGAGCGCGGTAGCCATGGTGAGCCTTTCTTCCTCTCCTTCTGTTTTTCTTCTCCTCTCTCGGTGGCGTTGAAGGGACTCCGGAGAAGCATCCGAAGGATTTATTCCGTTCCTTCGACCCGTTTTATTCCGCTCTCTCCTCGAAACAATGAGAGGAACGGGCTTTCTTAATGGCTCTGGGCTAAGTGGAAGTCTGCGGTCCTCGAGCGCTATACATGCCTCTCGGACGACAGATCTGGGTCATCAAACTCTACGTTTCGTATCACCCACCACCAGAATTGCCATATTCCGCTTAATTCGTTGCTTTTCCGCTCCACGTTGGAGTTCGATGATCAAAAGATGGTTCTCAACATATCGGATCCCCTCTGCCTTATTTACCTTTTTTATCGATCGAGCATCTCGATTGTTTGGTTGTCGTTACGAACCACAGGGAATTATCGGAAACATACACATATAGCGCGCCTTTGACCTTTTCAGTTGGGCCAGACAAGTTGCCAGTTCAATCAAGCCCCGGATTGGTCCATTTTTTTCATTGTTCAACCGATCGGTACGAAAATTGGAGACGAGAACTTTTTTCCTTTAATGACAGATGAGCTCTTCGCATCAGGAAAAGGGATGAGGAAAGCCGGGTAATCGTCTCGCGATCGAGGTCGAGATGGAAAGGGGGGAGAGAGAGATAAAAAAACGACTCACCGTTGAGTACGTGGACGAGGACGCTGGCTGATTCTGCGGTCGAAGGGGCGCAGGTGTAATTGCCAGAATCGGCTGGCAATGCTCGCGAAATCAACAAGCGCGACGTTCTCGTTTGTTTCTCCGTAACAACGCTTATTCCTCCACGCTGACTGTAGTTTATAACGTGCTCGCCCCTGTACCTTTGGTAAACAGAGACAACTTGGTGGATGTACTGGGAAAACTTTGTCAAGCTCTTTTATTAGTACGAACAGCAAATGGATATACTTACCAGTAGATAAAGGACGGCGGTTCTGGGGTCTGAAGCACGATGCACGTTAGATTTATGTCGCTTCCGCTCTTGATGTGAAGCTCGGTGTTCCCGACAATTTTCGCTTTCGAAACTGTTGAAAATAAACGTTTTTGAAATGTAAGGAGAATCTTTTTTTTTTCTTCTCTTTTGCAAGGGAACAAACTATGACGGACCTACGACACTGAGATTGTAGGCTTGGCTGATTTTCGGTTCAGTTGAAACCTGGCACTCGTACGTTCCGCTGTCCCGTACCTGGGGCGAACTTATTTTGAGCGTCCACTCGTCGCTGCCGTCGCTGTGAAGCGACTGAAATCTCTGATCGTTCGTGTACGTCAAAATTCCTACGGTCAGAATGTGCAGGTCCCTCTTTCTGATCCACGATACCTGAAAACGAGGAACGAAATTCCAATAATAAAATACATAGACGTCATGGACAGATTTATTGGCAAAGTCAATTATCATCGAATAAAAAAAAAAGTTCCGCTGGTGGTTTCAATATCTGCCGGGGGGATGACTCGAGCGTGCCTGGAAGGCAATGCGAAAAGCACGGACAAAAACGTTCAAAAGGTTGTAAACTACATGTAGCGAAAAATCGTCGGGCATGATCGGGTTGAATTTATTGACAAAATAAAAGGAAAAATAGAGGGAAAACCACTGGCGATGATGTAAAATCGACACAGTTGTCAAAATCGCTTTCTCCAAACCATCGCAAATTCGAAGAGGAACCGACGTTCGGCATCAGAGCTACGCAGTAAAAATCAACCAATCATATTTCATGCTCGATTTTTCCGGCTAGCAATAATAACCACGGACGCTGGGGGAAAAACAGAATTGAAGTATCAAGGGGAAAACATTGATTTTGTGCGTAAAAAAATGGAGAAAAATAAGCGAAAAAAAAAGAGGAATATATATCGGAGGCTCGGGTGACGTTAGCGTGAATATGCGAATTGACGGAGGGCGCGGAACAGGTGGGAGGAAGAGAAAATTTGATTTATCGCGCGATTACGATCGGTGATTAGAATTGTACGGCTACTCTCCGGGGTGTTTGTGTCACGTCGAGGCGCAAGCTGGACGTATAGCTTTACCGTGCGGCATTCAAGGGAGTTTACCCGTTATTGTCAGAAGCATCAGAGCGCCGCTATTTTGATGCATGTGCTAGCCAGATAACGTGTATAATGTTATTATTCAGTGCGAGGCCACGCACGCACGATCTTCCCATCGCGACTGCTTATGAAAAAAATAAAATGTATACGTATGCGAAAAAAAAGTGGCAGATACGTGCACGAAAGTACATGGATGGGAATAAAGAGAACAAGAATATAAACGAAGCGTATATCAAAGTGTTACGATAAAATGCGATGAGAGTGATTAGAGAGTGATTAAAGGTCCTATTTGTGCACAATAGAGCGATCGGGAGGCGCGATAGAGAGAAAAGTACGTCGCGCGCGGTCTCGCTCTCGAGCCTCGCTGCCGAAGAGATAAATAGAGAATTGCTCTTTGTCGCCGCAATCAGAATAGAGTACTCGCGGGGAACGAAATATTCATAAGAATACACATATTCACCGATAAATACGCGAACCCTCGGTATATTGACGGTGAATCGCGAGACTAATTGAATTATTCGGGTCAAAAGCGTTACTTCGTATGAATAATCGATTCAGCAAAGGGCTAAATTTTCAATGAGGCGTATTAAAAAAATAATTCACGAGCATGCACAGCGAACTATTGATTGAAAAAGTGTGTACTGCAAATTTATTAACTTTTCAATTCGTCGTTTGTCGAATTATTAAAACGTGCAAGCGATGTTCATTTATTTTTTGGACAAATACACGGGCTTGATTCGTTATCTCGTATAATTGTAAATAAATAAATATTTTTTTCGGGCTCGGTTCAAAACTTAATTTCGGCCCTTTTTTCAATTAGTCGCGAGTGGAAGAGAGGAAAAATAAAAGGTGGGCGCAAACGAAATTGCTGCATCGAAAAGACAATATTGCATATTTAATGTCCTCTCTCGCGTTCATACGTGAGCCGCACTCTCGCATCCAGACACTCTTGCGAGAGTACGAGGAGTCGTGAGTCAACGTTTACAAGAGGAACGATGAAATTTCGTCTAAATTGCTAGTTGAGTCTATGCAAGTGTATTCAAACACATCCACGAAAACGTATACACGCGGCACATAAAATATATATCTGAGGACAGGGGAATGGGGTTTTTAAAATTACTAATGCATACAGAACGAGGTTGATATTAGTGTCTGAGAGTGGGAGGTAAGTGCGCGAGACGAGGAAAGAGAGAGAAAGTTATTATCTGGATAACGATCGTGCGCTCTGATAAGCAAGCCTAATAATTCCTTCCTTTTTTCTCTAACATACGAGGAAAAAATAAAACATGCATGAAAGGAGACAAATGGAAAATATTATGCAGACGAGAATTTTACACAGGTAATGCCGGAGCGTCGTAAATAATGAAAACTCACAGCCCGATCGCCGAGATTTCGAACTTTGCACTGGAGGTAAGCGGATTGACCGACCGTCGTGGTGCTTTCCCGTTTCGTGGCATTGTCGAAGTATGGCTGGCTGAATGGTTGCTCCCAGTACGAAGATTGATGATGTTCCACTACAGAACCTCCGCCGGAGCTTTTCGCTGCACATTCTGCAACATTGGTATACAAAGTACACGTGAAATTTTCGAATATCGATAAAGACAAATATTCCAACAAATTAAGAGATCACGCAGCATGAAAACATAAAAATATATCGAAATATATATGGATGTTACGAAGCGTGTTTTCTTTTCCGAAACGAATTCTCTTTTAAAAAAATCACGACGTGAATTCTCTCATCATTCGTAACTGTTTCTGCCGCGTCCGAAAGAAACTTGAGATACGCCGATTCGGTTCTTTGTATCTCTGTTTGAATAAGTAAAAATCAGTACTCGTTTTTATTTTCAACAAAGGTATATTTATTAAGAATTAACAAGAGATTAGAATATTTTTCGATGTGTTTGGTGTGACGGTTGTTCAATGACTGACTAAAAATTATGATTTTTTCCAAGTGCAAAAAAATGTGTTGCGCAAGAATGAAGTCGATGGAGAGGGAGCTTGGAAGGAGTTTTGAATATTGATTGGATAGATTTTTTGCGAGTAGGAATCGGACAATTGTGATTGACCATTTTAGGAAATGTACGTGAAGAGGTATACCCAATGGAAGGGATAGCAATATTAGAGAGAAAAAGGGTGAGAGCGAGAGAGACAGACAGTGTAATGAGGATGAGCGAGGAGGTGTTGTAAAAAGTAAGGACAGCGATGTATATGACCTGTCGATTAGGGTTGAGTAGTGAGGTTTTTCCGCGATATTAAAACTGTTGAA
>JAPYYX010001322.1:0-37387 GCA_030522605.1 Cremastinae sp. B BG-2022a | reverse complement strand
AACGACGTGGATGAAAATTTTGAAAAAATTAATTTTTACTTATTTGAGGTATAAGAACATGCTCGCCAAATTTTATCAAATTCTTATTATTTTTCAATTCCCTATGTGTTTAACATGCGATTGTAGATAAGTGGTATCGAAACCCCTTAAATCGCAAGGATTAATTTCGTTTTTGACCGATTTTATTTATTTTCGTGTAATCTTAAAGGATTTTGAAGTACCCAGCAAATGCAAGAGTTAAAGGGAGGTTAAGGTTAATTCGTAAGAAAAAAGGCATTTTTTTGTGAATTTTTTGTGACGACACAGTTAAAATATCTTTGTTAAAACTAATAAGACATTAAAGTATGACATTTGAAGAATGTTGTATAAAATTTTCACGAAGAAATATTTAAAAAACACGGCAATGGTAGCAATTATTCGGACGTGTCTCACAAAAAAGAATTGCGGCGCCCCTCATAACTTTTGGTGTTGGGTCATCGGAAATTGAAAAATCAAAGTTCATCCGTTAGATAATAGTTTTCCCCAGGTAACGCTGGAAGGGTTTTTCGAAATCTTAATTTTTCATTTTTTGGGAACACTTTGAATGGATAAACGCGATTTTTAGTGAAAAAATCGGCTAATTTGTTCTTGTAAAATGGAAATTATTAACAAATTTGAAAAATCCAGCGTTACCTCGAAAATTATGTCGTAACTTCGTCAATTTTGCTCCAATCGATTTGAAATTTTAACACAATATTCTTAACATATTAAGCATTTATTTTAAAAAAATGTAATACCTTAGTCCTCCCTCCCCTTAATTCGATATTTCCCTTATTAGTTTAGCAGGATTTTGAAAATTTCAAAAATTTTTAAAATTAAGGCGATGTCCATTACTATGATCACGATGTCATGAGATTTTTCTCAGGACGTTCTAATGAACATTCTTCCCATTTTTTATAAATTTATGATCATTTTTCAATGTTCTATATATTTTACGTGCTAATTTTTTTTTATTTTCCCAGCCATGCCAAACCACCTCAAATTTGACAGAAGACTAAAAATTGTAAAAATTAAGATATCTCCATTATTTTATGAATGATTGTCTTGAGAGCTTTCTATTTAATTTTAGTTAATATTCAGTTAATTTTATGAGAGCTTTTTACTTTGTAATTGTCAATGTACTTTGTAAAAAAAAATTGGAAGGACGAATCACTTGAAAAAATTATTTTTCTGCTTTGATCTAAATTCGTATGAAAAAAATAAATATCTAGCATTAATGTATAAAAATGCCCTTATCAATTTTCTCGATTTTTCCCCTATTAGGGAGAATTCAGATTTAATCGCGGAGGAGGAGATGAAAAAAAATCGCGCAAACTCGATGTAATGAGCGTGCGGTGCAAAGATCATTACGGGAGAAAATCCGAGTGGTTTAGTGTGTAGCGGTCTGTCGAAGGAACAACTTTCTTCTTAGCTCGTTTTTTAAGCGCGCGGACACGAATTGGTATAGCGAGAGCGGCGGAATCGCAAGAGTATTAGTACCTCAGAAATGTCGTGCTTCTCTATCTGCGGAATCGTGAAAATTTCCATCTCTCTTTCTCCTTTCTTCCCCGTCCCGTCCCTCTCACCTCGTTTAAACGTTTTATATATAGAAATGAGAAGTTTACGAACTTTCTCCATCCTGGGCAGCAGTCACGAGTCACGACACCTTGAAAATCGTCCTCGTCTCTTTGTCAACTTCGTCATCGAATAAAAATACGAATAAAGAAGCGTAATCATTTTTCTGAATCTTGAACCACTTTAAATTTGAGGATTCGAACTTTCATTTCGTGTAATAGAAGGAAGTTTCTAATTTTTTTCGCAACGTAAAAAATGTTCTTCATTTTTTGATTCTCGCGACATGTGATCGTGGCACATTTAATTAATTTTAGTTGAAATAATCTGAAAATTTCATCCTTCTACATTGAAAAGATTTTTGAAGCTTATTCGTAAATTTTATTTTCTTGATTTCTAAATGGCGGCGTAATTTTGAGGGTTAACTGGAGGTATAATCTCCGACGAAACGGACTTTTCTATATTGAATTGTTAAATTTAGACTTTGGTTTATTGTTCGAAAGTTGACATTTTTTATTGTGATATTTAGAATGATACTCAATAGGTTTCTAATACTTCAGCAACAATTTCCATATTATTTATTGCTTAAACAATTATTTAACAAAAATTTTAAACAAAATTATTTAAACTCTGTTAACATTTTTGTTAACATTTTCTGTATCGAAATTTTGTTCTCGTTTTTTCTCATATTCCAAGTGGACTGAGAATTTAAGTCCATTAGGAAAAGTTATTGCAAATCAATTAAAGAAAAACATACTCGAAATTCAAATCGATCCTACTTGAAGTTTATTTGTTATATAATAAACAAAATCACAAAAATTTTTGTCTTCAGATTTTTGTAAAAAATTAATTGAAGCTTCTTTGATGTTATATAAAAATATGTGCAAAATTTCAACAGGCTTCACCGACCGAAAAATCGAGATACTCGTCGTTAATGTCGTGATATTTAACACGGGCTCTTATGGGAGGTTGCGAAAAAGGACGATTTTCAAGAATAAATATCTTGATTTTTAAGTCGGTAACAGCCCCTGAAATTTTACACAGTTGTACATATGACATCAAAGGCAAATTTTCAGTGAAATCTGAAGATAACTAAAATAAAAGATAACATGGAATACCTCAAGTATGCGCGTGTATATCAATCACCAAATTTTTGTCGTATACAGAAAAGTAAAATTTTCAATAAATTCTTTCATCAGTCCTACATGTCTGAAATTTATAATTTAAATTATCATGAAAATGAAATAAACTGCATACTTCGAATTAATTTTATTTCGAATTGTAAAAAAAAAGTTTTGAAAATTCGTACGGAAATGTTTTAAACTGCTTTTATCTCGAATTTAATCAGAATACCGAGATTTTAATTGAGAACGTACAGAATTGGAAGTTTTGAGAGAATGAGTCTGGATCCGCGGACGCGAAACTCGTTGCCTTAATTTTCACCCATTCACGCATGCACCGACGCGGCGTACGTTCGGAGCTCGTAATATAAACCGGCAAGCACTCTTGGACGCAATTATTTCGCACTCTACTTGTTTCAATTTGGATCTGCCTGGCCATAACCCGTGCTTAGATCCTCTCGCGAGAGGGAAAGTTTCCCGCTGTATTCCGCCACAGGCGATTTACTTGCATTTTTTCTCTCTCTTCCTCTCTCCGCAGCCATTACCATAGAGAAATGCTTGATTGATTATTCGTCATTTTTCCACACTTCCACACCGCAATCAAACGATTTTTATCCTAAATTCTCATTTCTCCGTAAAACAAGAATTTGAAATTACAAAATTCACCGCTTTTATTGAATTAAATAAAATAAATTTAAGTTTTGCTTAAATTAAATTTGTTTTTTTTAAAATTGAATAATTTAATTGTTGCTTAAGTAATCCAGCATCGAAATGAGTTTATGAGATTAAGACTCGTCGTTTATCTTCGATCGTCGGCGAGTTCAGAAACTTCGAAATCGTGTCGAAGCGATTCTCCGACCGATATCGATCGACAATTTGTCCAAGCGGTCGGACGAACCGACTTACGTGCTCCTAAAAATTTCGCAATATCGCCACTTTGAGCAAACGAAGAGCTCACGTCCGCTTCTTCCATTTTGATTTCCTAACAGCCAGCTCGGACTCGTGTACGGCACGAGTACGTCGATTGCACGAGTCTAGATTTTTGTCACAATGAAATATACACATTTGCGTGCCACAACAATGTTTTGCGAATTTTTTTTCTCAAGACTAAAAAAAAGGAAGAATTCGATCTACGTTCAATATCAGAATAACCTGGTTCTTTAGCTTATTAGAGAATGTAAAAAAAAAGAATGATAGAAACAAGATTAATAAAAATAACATGGAATAGGCAATTAACTTCTAAATAAATAATTCGAAAAGCAAGCTGAAAGGATAGCGGGTAAACTGAGTTTCTTATCAGCTGGAAAATTCTCTCTAAAAAACCAAAAGTATCCCACACATGAAAGAATAAGAATCATGGTTGAGGTGATTAAAATTGCAAATTGACTTGGTTTTGGAATCAAGAGTTCAAATCACATCAAATAGGCAATTAATTTCTAAATAAATAATTCGAAATGCAAACTGAAAGGATAGCGGGTAAACCGAGTTCCTTATCAGCTGGAAAATTCTCTCCAAAAAACCAAAAGAATCCCACACATGAAAGAATAAGAATCATGGTTGAGGTGATTAAAATTGAAAATTGGCTTGGTTTTGGTATTAAGAGTTCAAATCAAATAGGCAATTAACTTCTAAATAAATAATTCGAAATGCAAGATCAAAGGATAGCGGGTAAACTGAGTTCCTTATCAGCTAGAAAATTCTCTCCACAAAACCAAAAGTATCCCACATATGAAAGAATAAGATACATGGTTCAGGTGATTAAAGTTGCAAATTGACTTGGTTTTGGAATCAAGAGTTCAAATCAAATAGGCAATCAACTTCTAAATAAATAATTCGAAATACAAGCTGAAAGGATAGCGGGTAAACTAAGTTCCTTATCAGCTGGAAAATTCTCTCCAAAAAACCAAAAGAATCCCACACATGAAAGAATAAGAATCATGGTTGAGGTGATTGAAATTGCAAATTGACTTGGTTTTGGAATCAAGAGTTCAAATCATTTTCTTAAATTGCACGTCTCTAACAGATCGTCCGGATAGTTCATTTTTTCTGGTTGCCAGACGATCAGCGGTTTCACTCCAAGTTACAGACGAAACTCGAGAAAAGTTATTTTTCCGATTTCAAGATCTATTGCCGACACTCGCACACTTTGATTAGCTTTATTATTTTGTTACAAATACCTTCAAAATTAGTAATTCTTTATTTTCCTTTCAGTTTATCACAAAGAGAAACCATCTTTTTTTTGGTCGATTGACAGATATATAAAAAAAGAAGTATCACACTTTAGAAAAAAAAACATAGCAAGCCTCGAAAACAAAACAAACTTTACCTTTTTTTTCAAACAATCTATACACTTCATCAATTTTTCTCATTTCATTTTTTTCAGAATCGCGTATTTTTTGTCAATAAATTAAATTTTAATATTTACGAAATGATTTTGCAAAAATGAGATTTTGTCACACACACGCTTCACTTTTTTTTTGTTTCACGCTTTCTCTGCATCGTTGTCATTCGCCGATACACAAAAAAGTTATCCATCAACGATCATAAAAATTAATTGATCGTCGTTTTATCGTTTTTGTATTTAAGCATTGTTATAAATGTACGAAGAAACAAAAAAGTTTTCATGTTAAGATAAATCGCGATATTTATCGATTCTCACTTTATATATCTATATAATGTTTATTATCTTTTCGTAAAGACGTTTTGTCTCCTCTTCGACCTTGCCCGTGTTTATGGAAAATAAAACGCTTGACGATTTTCCTTTCGAAAATTTTATCAATGAAAACGTCCAATGACGTTATTTTATTATTTACGTACATCGATATTGAATGTTGAAAAAAAAACTCAATTGAAAACGTGGAAATGACAGTTTTCGATTCTCCAGTCAAATGAAGCTTTAGGTTATGCAATGACGGCCTCGCTAATGTACACGAACGTTATTATTCACAATAGGGCGTTGCGTAAGGTACTTTGCCTCGGAACATTTATTTAGCTATAGAAAACAATACAATGTATCACTGCTCGCTTCACTCTTACTCGTTAGCGGCTTGTATAACGAACAGCTTTACCCTACAAATGAATGTCATCTGAACGGGATCACTATATGAAAAGAAATTTTACAAAAGATCGGGTTCTTTCCTGTAATATAGGACAAAATCGTCTTAACTTCAAAGGAAATTAAAATCTTCATCGAATTTATATGATCTATATAATTCTCACGATTACTTAATTTACCTATTTGATTTTTATTCACATTTTTGCACACTTTTTTACAATTTTTGTACACTAAATTTTTACGATATGCCATCATTGAGTTAACCTTTCACATTTGCTCCAAAATTAGAATCTTTTTCGAAGAGTAATGAATTTTTCAGGTTATAAATGATTTTTGAGAACAATTATTTTAATTCAACTTCATTATACACAGCGTGATTTTTCAATTTATTTATTTTTATTTCTTCATAAATCTTACCATTCGAATTTATATTCTTACCGTTTTTACCGTCAATCGATATCCCCGCGCTTTTTGACCTCATTGATAAATTTACCCGCAGAGGTCCTTCACAGTTCGCAGATGCAAGTCCAATATGGCGTCGGCCATCCTAGTTGACAGTCTTGATCGTTTTCTGTTATTCGTCTAGCTCTTTTTGTTTAATAAGAGCCTACTATTTATTATTAATAAAAAATTTCAAGACTACGTTGTTTTTTTGCACGTTCATTCGAAGGAAGTTGTGCGAACGATAGATACGAGTAACGGTAATTAAATCCCGTTCACACGATCCGGTTCTCCTCTGTCTGCGGATTTGTAGCGAAATTGCATGAGTATCCACGCAAAAACCGATCTACAGAGACTGAATAACAATCGAATTGCATCCCGTCTCTCTTCCGCCGAACTGCAGAAAACAATTTTCGTGATTATCAACGGTTTGAGAATCTTCGCCTGATCGAAAATTGTTTCACATCGCTTTTCCTCTCTCTCGAAAGATCGTGGTCCATGCAAAAGTAACCGAGTGAAAAATCGAGGTTCTGTGTCTTCCATATGGACAAATCCTGTTACGATTCATAACAGAAAAAACTCGACTACGAAATGTCTGATGGGAAACCGAGTAGAGGTCCCATTCCAGCTCGGTGGCTGCATTGTCCGCGCAAAGCGATCAAACTCATACGCAACAAATTTCTGGCATTCAAAACACCGCTGTCCGCTGAATTCGACAGCCAAGTCCCGGTGGAATGCAGATTCAACATCGACATGTTGTTCTCGTCCTTGAAAGGGCAACGAGTAAAACTAGGACTTTGGATAGATTTGACGAATACGAGTAGATTTTATAATAAGGCGGAGGTTGAAGCGAACGGCTGTCGTTACGTCAAACTGCAATGCAGGGGACACGGAGAAACTCCGTCCGAGGATCAAACAAAATTGTTCGTTCAGATCTGTAGAAAATTCATCGCTCAAAATCCTTTAGAGATCGTCGGAGTGCACTGTACTCATGGTTTCAATAGAACCGGATTTCTGGTTATAAGTTACTTAGTGGAGGCAGAGGGAGCAAGCGTCGACGCCGGTCTTGCAGAATTCGCAACCGCCAGACCTCCAGGAATTTACAAAGGAGATTATATACAAGAATTATTTAAACGTTTCGATGACGAGGAGGATGCTCCGCCGCCCCCTGCAAGGCCGGCCTGGTGTTTGGAGTATGATGACTCTGTGGACGGTGAGGAGGACGAGGTCACAAATTCCGACGTTGCCGCAGGAAGCGAGGAAAAGCCTGCAAAGAGGAGAAAGAGAGAATTTCAAAATAAGAATCCAATTTTCATGGCTGGCGTGCCAGGTGTTACTGTTGTTGACGATGGATTCAAAATGACTGGGATACAAAAAAGAGTTCAAGATATGTGCGCCTGGAATAATTCCGGTTTTCCAGGTTCCCAACCGGTTACTATGGATAGAGAAAATTTAAGATTACTCCATGAAAAACCGTACAGAGTCTCATGGAAAGCTGATGGAACGAGGTAAAAAGAATATTAATATGTTTGTCAATGAGAAAATTAGATAATTTGAATTTGGAAAATGTTTAATGGTATTTTTTGTTTTAACACAGGTACATGATGCTCATTCAGGGAGATGGGGAATTATTTTTTGTGGATAGAGATAACAGCATATTCAAAATTGAGGGATTGGCTTTCCCTCATCCAAAGGACAAGTCGAGATGCTTGAGGGACACACTCGTAGATGGAGTAAGTTTTTTTTATTAAACACTAAATTAATTATTCAAATTGTTCAAAACGCTATAATTATTTACAGCGTTTGAACAATTTGAACGTTGAAAATAAAAAAATATTCTGATCTCTTGTTTTTGAATTGTTTTAGGAAATGGTGATAGATAAAGTCGACGGGAAAGAGATTCCACGTTATCTCATTTACGATATAATAATGTACGATGGTCGCGACGTAACAAAAATGCCATTCCATCCCGATCGCTATTCGATTATCGGAAACGAAGTGATAGGCGGAAGGCACAACGCACTTCGCGACGGTCGGTTACGGCGTGAACGAGAACCGTTCTCCGTTAGACGGAAAGACTTCTGGGACGTGACCCAAACCGGAAGTCTGTTGAGCGAAAAATTTGCCAAGCAACTTGGCCACGAGCCGGATGGTTTGATTTTTCAACCGTCAAACGAGCCATACATACCTGGACAATCCCCTGAGGTTCTCAAGTGGAAACCCTCGTGTCTTAACTCCGTCGATTTCAAATTGAAAATCGTCACCGAGTCGGGCGAGGGAATATTGACGCGGAAGGTTGGCCACTTGTATGTCGGTGGAATGACCGAGGCCTTCCATCATATAAAAATAACGAAGGCTCTAAAAGACATGAACAACAAAATCATTGAGTGTAAATGGGAGAACGGCAAATGGGTATTTATGCGAGAGAGAACAGACAAATCATTTCCGAATTCGATCAAGACCGCGAAATCGGTTTGTCAGAGTATACGCGAACCTGTAACTACCGAAAATCTTTTAGAATTTATAGAACGACACCGATTTACTCTAGACGACTCAGAACTCATGCCACCTCCGAGTATAAAAAAACCATATCGAGTTTACACGAGTTAATCTTAGGGTATGAATTGTTAATTTCCAATTGTGTCGAACATCACAGTTATATGAATTGAAAATATAAATCACCGCAAACGATAATTATGCGAAAATGGAATTTTAATTGCTGTACATTGCCGATCTATTCGCAAATAAAAAAAAGTTTTCATTTGTAATCCCAGCTTATCATTCGTATGAGAATAATCTACGTTTCTCCTCTCAGCCCGGTCAGTTTCTTTAGAAGTGAAAATTCACTCGAAGTTGTTTGCATTTTTACAGATCGCAGCGTACAGATATGGTGCACGAAGGATTTGACCTCAAAGGACCGGAAATCGATTCGAATAAATTTGGGGTACGATCACGCAATGCACGTTCGCTGGTCGCCGGACGGAAAGGCTTTCATAGTTCACAATGCCTATGGAAATTCGATCGACGTTTGGAAACTCACGAAGAGCACGAAAAAGGGTGATCACCCGTTCAAGACAGCGACGAAAGTTTTGGAGTTTCCCAAAGTAATTTATGATATAGTTAAAAATTAATTTACTATTCATACATAAATATAATATATTTGTATATCATTTCAAAATTAAAAAAAAAAATTTTTTTCCAGCGACATGAAGAGGACGTTGTTGGTATGGACATCGCTTGCAACGGACGTTTCATAATAACATGCAGCAAACTAAACGATCTGATTGTCTGGGATTTGAAGGGAGAACAATTAGCGACGATTGACACTTACTTGGGATCGACCCACAGAGCGAGAATTTCACCCTGCGGCCGTTTTGTTGCCGCTTCAGGATTCACTCCTGATGTCAAGGTGTGGGAAGTCGTTTTCACGAAAACCGGAGAATTCAAGCAAGTTTCGAAAGCCTTCGATCTGGCGGGACATTCCTCTGGCATTTACGATTTTAACTTCTGTGCGGACACTAGCCACATGGCTTCGGTATCCAAGGATGGAACTTACCGTTTTTATGATACTAAAAGTAATTAAAAATTTTTTTTTTTCGTATTCGATAAGGAATTTTTTGTATGTAAATATTCTATTATGACAAAATTCTTTAAACTGTGCGAATTTCAGTTGAATTTGAGAAAGGCGAAGATCCTCGTCTTCTCGTCAAAGGGTCTTGGGATGTCGCAATCCCTGCGTGTATCGCCGTGTCTCCGAACGGGGAAGTTGTTGTTATCGCTCATCGTTCATCGCTGACTTTCTATTCTATGGTAACCGGCTCTCTCGACACGACAATTGAGGACATTTTCAATGGCATGTATTCAAATTATTTTTCATAAGGAATATGACGGACATTTTTTGTTTTAAGGGGTTACATCTAGTCATCGGCCGAAAAAAGCACGTTTTTTTGAATTCTTTTTTTGATAAATGACTGCAGTTTTCGAACTCTTTCTTTATCCATAGTGAAGGATATATTGTTTACTATGTTTCATAATTTTTTTTGTGTAAGCCTTCCACGGTGACCACTATAACTTCTACACCGATCATCAGAAATAAAAAACCAAATAGATTAAGTTTTTGTATCGTATTATCTAGTCTTTGATCGAACGATTTGATAAAATATTAATTTTTGAAAATAATGGTCGGCGGTTGAAAGTGAAAGTCTAATTTCTTCGAAAAAATCACTTCATTTTCCTCGATATAAAAAAAACTATGCATCGAAAAAAATCCTTCGATCAAGGACTGCGTTTTGATATAAAAAAAAGTATGTAAAAGGTCAAGTAAATCGATTGACTCGTTTTTGAGATATCGTGGTCACCGATATTAAAAGAGTTTTTCCGAGAAAATTCTGAGAAGACGTAAACCCTTGAAGGGTTTATAATTAAAAAAATTATGAAACATAGTTAAAAATATACCTTTCACTATGAAACAAGAAACAGAGCGAAACCTGTAATCGTTTTCCCAAAAAAAAATTCACAAAAACTCGACTTTTTTTCGGCCAACGACTAGATGTAATGTAACCCGAAACTTTCTGATAATTAGAGTCGATAACAATTATACTCCGAAATTTCATTATTTATTTATTTATTTTTCCAACAGATCGAATAACGTGTCTGACGTTCGATGCGGCTGGGGATTATGTTCTCGTCGGTGGTGATAAGCACATAAAAATATTCCATAACGTGGCAGGTTACAGAGCATCGATTGAATCGGCTAATCGTAAATTGGCGCAACGTCAGACCTCTGCTACGAAAGAACGGCTCGAAGAGACGATTGCCAAGTGCAAAAGTTTTCTCGCTGACATTGGAGAACCGTCGTCTTAATACGAATATGGAAGATAAAAACTGTCGGCCTTGTGTGATGATTGATTAACAATAATACGAACATTCCGTTCGTGGGCATTTCCTAAGTACCTTAAGACAGCTCATTGTTACAATATAATTTTTGCAATCATTTTCAAATAAAAAATATGGGGATTTAATACACTTCGTCATCACTGTTTCTGCGCTGATGCAGCTTATTAATATTGAAACTAAATTTTCATTACGTATTTTTACATTAGAAGAGAGACGTAAGTTAAACAGCGTTCGGTCGTATTTTTTAACGAATCTTCTTTTTATAATACGACTTGCGCTAAATTGTAGGAGCCTCGGAAACTTTTTTTCTTGTGTTTGAAGATAAATAGTCTGCGCGATGCGACGAGAGCGGTCGTCGCTCGAGTTTCGTTTCTTAGTATTTGATAGCTAGCACGAAGATTAACGCGACGCAAGTTATTGGGTGGAACTGGACGACCGCCTGCGAAAGCAAATCTGAAAAACGAAGAAAAATCTGTAAAAATTGTAATTTGCGTATTTGCTCTGGAATACTTTGATCTTCATTTCACCTGATTTCACGTCGGGGCCCACGGAGTGACGAATCAGGAAAAGCGTTTTGTCGTTCTCCATGCGAACGCGAACTTGGCCTGACGTTCGCGTATTTTATTTTACTTCTAACGATTATGGGGAGTGCTGTGCATTCTCTTGGGTTTTCAGATTTTTCCGAATAATCATCGGCGAGAAGGTAAGGCAATATTGTATCGCCGAAATGTTCCAAGAGAACAGAATAATCCAGTCCTTGATTTCTCGATTTTGCAAGGGCACAAACGGCGATCTGAAATTATTTTGGAGTATGATTTTATGTATGGTTCATTTATCCTTTATGTGTTAAATTTTTTTTTATTAATTAATGGTTTACTAACGGCTATTCGTTCCCACAAAATGGAGCCGACCAGTGCTGCTTGCAATATATTTTCCAATGAAAGAACTGATTCGGGTTCACGGTTGAAGAATACGAGAGGTTGAACACCTGCTAGTAATTCCATTGCGGTCATTCGTTTCTTACTTATTTCTGGAAGTTCCTTTTCCTCTTTTAATAAAACATTTTCCAGCATCGGAACAAACCTGAGAATAATCGAAAAATTCGTGCAATCGGTAAGTACACGTTCGTATTTATTTGGCTTCAAACCACAGTCTTGTTTTTTTTAGCATTTACAGATTATGTAAAACACCATCTTTTATTACCATTTTCGCGAATGAAAGAAAAATGAAAGTTGAAATACTTTACGGTTTTTATCAATAATTTTATGTTTTGATGAAATAATTATATGTTAGATGAAAATACTCCAATTTATAACTCACTTGTCAGCAACAGAAGGCCATCGAAGCATCAACTTGAGGGCGCACGTTTTGAATAAAGATTCCAAATTTGGATTTATAAAACTTTGTCCTAACAAAATTTCCAATAAAAGTTCCGTTAATTTCTCAACCTGAAAAAAGAGTCATTTTTAATTTTTTATAACAAATTAAGTATTTTTGTTGATTTCACAATTTCTCACCGAAACTAAATGGTACGGGTATACCGCTTCACTGTTGCAAGCTATAGCTATTATAAGTTGGCACGTTCTGGTTGAGACCCTGGTGTATTGAGCATTGTTTGATATTACCATAGATCTTGCTATAGACATTAATTTATCTATCACTCCCTCTCCTCCTAATTGAGCATTTGTTGCACAATCGTTCAATAAAACCTAGTTGATTAAAAAAAATTAAAATAAATATAACAACGATCAGAAATACAATTGTGAACTTTTTTTTGTAAATTTGAATTACATATACCATCAATTGAGTGACAATTACCTGAAATGTTTTTTGGGAACCATTGAATAACGTTTTTAGAGCTCTTTTGGCATAACTGTGTCGTGCCTCTGTCAATTTTTCATCACTAATTTCTTGTTCTACAATATAAAATATCAAATATTAACAATAAATTCAAAAACATTCGAAGCTGGTATTCATAGCAATGTACCTTGGAGAAATGGAAAATTATCTTGTGAGAGATTCAACGGATCTGTAGCACTGGTCGTGAGGTCAACGAAACGTTCATGAGGAACAAAAACTTTAGCTTCGCTGTGATATTCCGGCATTTCATGTGGAGCACCAAAAACAGGATCACCATCGCAGAGATTCGTTATGACGGCATTCACGTCCATCGATGTCAAACGTCTTCGTTTGCTGTGTTTCAACCTCGTCATACATTTCTAAAAAAAATTCATTAAATTTGAGATGAAATTTAAAGTTACGGGAGCAAATTGATGAATGAATAATTAACAGTGAACAATGTCAACAAAAATTAAGTCCGGGATATTCACATGCAAAACTTCTCGCAACCGATACGACGCATCCTCGGCCAATCTCCGCAAAAGTGGATCAGGTAACGGATGGATTCCCAGCTCATCTCCGATCGTTGAAATCCACTCATTACTGAGGACAGCGTATCTTCGCGTATTGTTGCCATTCGTTACGTTGTTATTACTCGCATTTGTGCTCGTACTGCCGTTATTGTTAACACAGTGATTGGAGAATCCTAGGTTAGACTGAGTTGACAGTGTTTCCTTCATAATTGCTTTTTCACTGAATTATTCGATGAAACGTAATCAATTTTTTTATTTTTTTTTATTTGATGAATCACATGCGGCACAGTGTCCGTTCTCCTATATTTTGTTTATGTCAAAAGACATTTTCAGATCTCTGTGAAGTTACGAAAATATTTTGGGCAGATAGAGGTTATGTTTTCACGTCTTCAATTGACACCCGGAAATCGGTTCGAGCGCCATCTGTTATTGAAATTTAAAATCAATAAGACGTTTCTTTTTTTGTTACAAGTTTTTTATTCTATAAACTTATAAAGCCACAGGCTCGTACTGTAAACTTTCATAAGTTGCGCCGGTTTTTGTTGTATGACATGATTATTTTATAATAATTGTATATGATAAGTAAAACAGACTGCATTCCGACATATACGTGAGATCTTAAGGATGTACGTGCAAGGAGCAAAGAGAAAACGATTACAAGGAGGATACCCTGATAATTAGATAAAAAATAATTTCTTTCGTCTGTTCCTTTGTGGTAACCAAACTCGACGCAATAAATTGTGAAACGAGCTTTACGCTTGCTCGAAATGATCAAACGGTCGCGCTGGTTCGCCTCGGTACCCTGGGCAACCGCGAGTGTCCGTCTGACGTAAACAAAACTTAATTTTTTTATTCATAAGAGTTTGACAGGCGAGAAATTATATATATCTGCTGATCGTTGAAAACATCAGCCACGATGACATCGTTAGATTTAAGACAACAGAAATTAGAGCAACAAGTAAGAACGAACTTTTGTGATAATTATTTCATATCGAAAAGTCCTCTCGTTGAACGAACAATAAAATATTCTTTCCTCCTTGTATTACAACTCTTCTGTGCTAATTTTTGCATAATTCATTTCCAGAGGCAACTTATAGCTCAGAAAATGAAACAAAAGAGGCAAAGCGGTGCTGGCGGCATGGTGCAAGCTTCAAATATTCCAGGCGCTCAACTTAAAAGTCACTCCACCAAGTGGATGAATCCGAGCAATGAACTTCACGGTATGTAAACATTATTTATTCATGTACCGAGCTCGTTCGTGGCAACATTTTTTAACCTGGTTTATATGTATTCAGGATACGACGGCCCATTGCAATTTTCTATGTTGCCTAGCAATTCAAATCTGGGAGTGCCAAGAGAGAACAAGACTATGGAAACTGAGATTTCTGGTAAAATCCAACAAATAAACATATTTCTTTTTACCCATAGTACTTTGAAGACAAATATAATGATATAAATATCGATTATTATAATGAATATGCTGCGAACTGCGAGCACAGAGTACACAGATAAAATTTTATTGCCTCTGTATTCAAGAATTTATTTGTCTTGAATTTATTCAGAACTGAGCAGCGACGGTGCCTTCAATGAGGGTATGGAACCTAGTGATTGCGCAGATGAAGAATCATCTCCTTTGGACATTAGAACACAATCCGAAGCCCTTTCTTGTCGGTCTCCCCTCAGAATAGCTCCATCGGATGGTCCTGAGACGGTCATCATCAGTAGAGAAAATCATTCATCTGTAAGAAACTTCTCTCGGTCATGTACTTGAATCAAATTTTAAAAAAATGATTCTACGAAATGACTAAAATCAACCTTTCGTTTTGCAGAGCCCGGAACTAGAAGGCAATGTGGAGGGTAATATCGAGCAATTCGTTTTACAACCAGCCAACAAAAAAATGCATTACAAGTGTAGAATAACTCGCGACCGAAAGGGTATGGATCGAGGATTGTACCCCACGTACTTTTTACATTTAGAAAGAGATTATGGAAAGAAGGTAAGTTTTTTATATATTCTCCTATTTTATTAAAGTTCGAACTGAAAAATGAAATTGTTTTCAACGTTTCAGGTATTTTTATTAGCTGGTCGAAAACGAAAAAAGAGTACGACTAGCAATTATTTAATTTCAACGGATCCAACTGACCTTTCTCGCGGGGCTGAGTCCTTCGTCGGGAAACTTCGCTCGAATCTTCTGGGAACACAATTTACGGTGTACGATAGTGGTTTTTCGCTCATGAAAGAGGACAAACGCGAGGAACGTTCCAATCCGCGTCAAGAATTAGCAGCTGTAGTATACGACACGAATGTACTTGGATTTAAAGGTCCTCGAAAAATGACTGTTATTATCCCGGGAATGACGTCCGATCAAAAAAGAATACCGATATGTCCCCGAGATGATGCGGAAACGCTACTCGGTAAGTTTTCGTACCACTGAGAACCCATGAGAATTGTCATTCCCCCTTTTTTTACATATTCTCTGAATCTCTTCATTACAGAATGTTGGAAAATGAAGAACATGGATAATCTCATTGAATTGCATAACAAAACGCCCGTATGGAATGACGAAACGCAGTCTTATGTGTTAAACTTTCATGGACGTGTTACACAGGCATCGGTAAAAAATTTCCAAGTTGTTCACGACAGTGATGGTAAGTATCGTATCATTTATTCACAGCGATTATCGCAATTACTGAACATAGTGTAAATTCGTTGAATATTTCAGTTGATTACGTGGTTATGCAATTTGGACGTGTCGCTGAGGATGTGTTTACGATGGATTATCGATTTCCACTATGCGCTCTACAGGCATTCGCGATAGCTCTCAGCAGTTTCGATGGCAAACTCGCCTGTGAGTAGGTCGATCTGATTCGCGTATACAATACGGCTCCTTTCATACGAATGAAAAGGTTGTAGAGCAGCTTATTCTTCGAGCTCAATGTCGGACAATCAAACAAACGGGAGATGCTATACATATTATCTGTACTTTTCATCCAATCTGAGGAACTACTTTTTAAATGAAGGAAAATACGTATTATCGGTATTTACATTTGCGGAACATTCCTCCTGGAAATTGAAAATATTCAAACAAAACATATCATTGTTTCATCGTTCGAGGATCGCTTTGTGCAGGCCGATAAAATTTGAAGGAAAATTTCGATGAATCATGATACTATGTATAGTTCTCACGCGAGCAAAACGCGTTCAATCGGACATGATGGCGTGTGTTCATTTTCTATAAGGGTAACAAATGTGACATATTTTCTCCACCGCGATGTTCCAAGAAACTATCAGTATTTCGGTACAAACGAGATAGAGACTTGAGACAAAATTTTCGACAGTATTGGGAAAGTTCAATTTTGATACGTCGGTGGAATTCTTTCACGACTTTTTTCATTATTCTTCTCTGTGTTTTTCTAAACGAGATACAAAAGTATTAATTTCACTGAATTATTTGCAAAGCCTTGCTTCACAGCACCATTTCAGACATCCATTGCATCGATCGGAAATAGATACAAATTAATTACTCGATAAAATAACAAAAAAAGCGAATTCGATAATGCTCAGCTAAGATATAGAAGACCTTGACGAAAAGCTTACATAGATTCAATGATTATATACATCGTTATTAATCTCGAAGTGTGCCTTCGTAGGAGATTCGTTGGCGTAGCAGTCAACAATGTTCTTACACACTGTTCTGACAATATACTCTAGTTGACAGAACAAAATCACATGATCTATTATTATTTAATACCTACGTTCTCAAGCATAATGTCAAACGGCAATTTGATTCAATCTTCGTTAGAAGCTTATCTTTTTAAAGATGAAAACCTCAAAAGCGTACAAAATTTGAACAAATTTTATCAGTCTTGCGCAAACACCACTGTCGAATTTATTAATAATTTTTAATATTTCATAACTACGTTCTCAAGCATAATATCGAACGGCAATTTGATTCAATCTCTGTTAGAAGCTTATCCTTTTAAAGATGTAAACCTCAAAAGCGTACAAAATTTGAACAAATTTTATCAGTCTTGCGCAAACACCACTGTCGAATTTATTAATAATTTTTACTATTCACTTGATGGAATTTTGTGAGGAAATGAAATATGTGTTCAATTTCATTGAAGTGGAGCAACAAATACCGCTAAATATATTCAGTATTATACCGTGAGAAGCGAGCAATTTTTAATTCAAGATAACTTTATAAAAAATTATTAATTTTAATGATTAGTTGTAATCATATAATGCACTTGAAACATTTTTTGAAGTCTGTCGGTTCTTAAAATCAAATTTTGCGATTAAGTTTGTCAAAGGTAATCGATCAAGTCGTTTGTAATATAAGAGCAATGTACGAAATCAGGGTTTATCGTCGATTATTGTTTTTAAGATCACGATTTCATAAGACGACTTGCCTTCGATGTACACGATTTTGGTGATCTAATTTTTTTGTAAATTGATCATATAGTTTATAGTATAGAGTGTGTCTAGTCTACAATTAATCAGTTAACAATAGTGTGGAGCCCATTGAACGTAATTGTATAAAAATATTGATGGATAAACAATTATTAGAATACGTAGAGGTGTTCCCAAACAGAGCAGTATAAGTAAAAAGATGTCAGTTTAGTTCTAGACGTACGTTAAGGCTGCAACTATCGAAAGATGAAACCGAGGGCATAGGGCCTAAAAAAATCAATTGAAAACTCATTTGTTGGTTTTAATGTATAATTTATTATAAACTTGTTTTTAAAACACGTCTACTATAATTGAACGCGATAATCAATTGCTATAAACATAGGTATAGGTATAAAACTGCGTGTTATATATAATAAAAATTTTAAAAAATTCACCTGCATACAAAGTGATAGAGTAATAAAGGCACTTCGGGGTTGCAACAGCCGGTTCACTATGACGGTACATACAAATAAACCATCTGAATTCACCACTAAACCTCCGTCTCATTATTTACACTTTGTAATTGAAGTTTCACTCTAATATTCGCATTCGTCATGCGTCGTGTTATTGCAATGTGATGCATTAGAAAAAGATAGTCCTTAAGACCTCGATTAAAAAATACTCGAGTGTCGTTGCTCTGTTATTCGTTTTATTTCGAGCGTAAAACAGTGCCACAGTGAATTTTTAGCGTTTAGATATGCGTTTAGAGATATGAAAATGTATGATCATTCAAAAGCGTTCTTGCAACGACACGACGATGCGTTTAACATTTTGAACTGCTATGAGAATGCAAACAATGATTAAAACATCGTATAACGCACTAGATATAATCTTGTCACAAATCGGACTCGTTTTGGTTTGATATGTTCAGAGCCGAATTATTTTATGTCGAAAATACATTTTTTTTCACGGGGACGGATATCCCGATTTATAAAATACAACCTGACTCGGAAAGGTTGCCACCAACCAATTTATTTGGTGACACAAAAATTATATTCAGAATTTTCTATACGCTTCTGTCTCGTGAACTGTATTCACACCAATTTTCACATTTATATTAAAATTTCTGATATCTCATAAATTCCTGAACACAAATCTATTAGTCTTAAATATATAAAATCTTTTAATAAGAACGGTATACAAATAAATAGTACAGTGATTAGAAGTCGAGCTGATATCGAGATTCAATGCGATCGACGCACTTCTAATTCGAGCAACAGAGCAAGACGTGTCAAGCACTCAGTCTGTAGTAGGATTAACCAAGCGTCCCGAGATGATCAAATACAACAATTGGCTTATTAAAATTTACAATCGAACCAGAAATTTTCCAAGGAAGATCGTCAATACTGAATCGTTATCGTTCTGTCATTGCAGTTCCAACTTAACGCAATTTCGAAATTACCGATTTTAGTTTTGGAGCAATTTTCGTATTTGTACAAGATGTAGAAAAATAAGAGCGCTTTCTCGGGCAGTGAATGCGATCCTTTGAAAAAAATATATCAAAGCGCAATATGTACAGTGTCCCTCGATTGAAACGTAGTTTGCTTTTTTCCTCCTTATTCCTATCGTATCATAAATATCATTTCTTCGTATCACCTTGATTCACTTTAGTATTCGGTCTTATAAATCTTGGTCCGGGGATTCGAGAGGCTGGTCTCGGTATACCGCTGCTCGGTCTGTTCGCCGATGTCCAGCTAGCTGGAGGCCTCAATCCGGTTCTCGGTTCAGTCGAATTCCTCAGGGGTTTTACGGGGTCCTGTAGAAACAAAAAATAAATAAGAAGATTCCATGCACGTTTATTCTTCATCGATAGAATTTTTCCACTGACCTGTGTTACTTTTTTTTCAACGATATTTTTGTTTCGATTGATAGTTTGCTTGTTTGCCTCCGTCCTGTCTTTGTTACTTTCGATTGGGTCCATTGGTAAATTCTGCAACGACTCCGTTGGACTCAGCAAGGGTGAACTCGTTTTGACCGTCGAATCTGTACTCCTTGGAGAACTGCCTCGACTTCCGTACGTTTCGGGACCGTTCTTTAAAATCGGCGAAGGTAAATCGGTCTTTGCGACGACCCAATTATTTTCCATCACACGCCGAGGATGTTTCGGTGTCGATTCTGTTATTATGCCTGTAAATGAATTTCACATATTACTTTCTCTCACTATTATTATTATTCATATACCTTTCGTATTTGTTCTTATAATATATACTCACGATCATCCTGCAAATGAACAATTTTTTGAAATTCTTCGATATTCATAGTTCGAATACTGTAAGCAGTGTTGCTACCGTCCGATCGAACGCTCAGTCTGTCGTCGAGATCGGGCGCACTGTGAGCACTCTGCGTGCTGTCTATACTCTCGGTAGATCCACTGCTTCTGGCTATTTGCAGCTCAGAGACATTTCTCGTCATGTCGAGTCGTTGCTCCGAGCCACTCTTCATTTTTCCCAATACCAAAAGCTTACTCGTGAATTCGGAACTCTTTCCTGTGCTCGGTCGTGGGATTCCTCTGTTAAATCCGAAACTAGGTATCCCGGAACGCGCCGAACCCCCGAATTTCAGAGTACTGCTCCCGAGATTCGGATTTGATTTTTGGAAGGACTGAGGAAGTCTCGAAAGCGCCCTTGGAGGAGGCATCTGCGAGTAATCCTTCGATGCTGGTTTATTGAACGTAGTGTCCAAATTGTCCAACGAGCCGCCACGACTCGTATCCATTCTTTGCTGATCCGTCTTCAGACTCATTCCTCGACACTTCGAAGGACTGAATGTTTCGTTCATTGCGTGCTCGTTCGACGATAGTTTCATCGTAGAGCTTGACACGGTCTTTCGTGGTGACGGGGCAGATGGTTTTTCGAAAGTTGCATCCAAATCCTGTACGTTGAAAGTCTCATTTTGTTGAGTCGAACCCGAAGTATCAAGAATTTTCGACATTTGGCGTGGCAGAGCCAATTTCGACATTGGCTTGGATGCTGGCTTCCAAAACGTTGCGTCCTGAGGTTCACCTGGTACTTCACGATTCGCTGAACTAGATTCCTTCTCCGCAGTTTCGAAATTTCCACGGGTTTTAGAATACTTGTTTGCAGGCTTATCATCTATTGATGAGCAAGGTGAGGATACTTTTAACGTTTGAGTTTCGTTTAATGTTTCAGCAGTTGATTTTTTCGATGGCATCTTACTTTTGTCAAAGGTAGCATCTAAATTCTGAATATTGAACGTATTATTCAATTCATCAGTGTTCGGTGCATCAAAGAGTTTTGACAATGGATGTGGAACATTTAATTTCAGATGCCCCTTCGATGCTACTTTGTCGATTGTTTTATCAATATTTTCCAATAATATATTATGACTTGCCAGTTGATCATGCTCTACTTTGCTTTCGATTTTTCCTTCGGATTTGTCGAATGATTCTTTTTTTGAGGAATTCGTTTTTGATGCTCCTTCGATTGTCCGATGAATGGAAGAGTTTTTGGGTGATGATATTGGTGTCTTTTCGAAAGTGGTGTTCCAATTTTGTACGCTGAATGTATTGTTTTGCTCTTCACGATTTGGACTGTTTCGTCTGTAAGTCGAATTACCCGCATTATCTGGGGGTGCGGATGTTATGATGAAGCTCGCATCTTTGGCGACGTCGCTTCTTACGATGTAGCTCTCCTTGCTAATAATTTCTGGTGTCACGATGTAACTCGCGTCGTTGATCGTTGGCAGTTTTACGTCCGGAGTTGTGCACGAAGCGCGATCCACGATGTAAGAGGCGTAAGGATCCGTGATGGTAGTATCGAATTGAGATGGACTGTAAGTCGTATCCATTGCTGGAGCTTTTCCTCTGCTGAATGTTCCAGTATTGAAAGTCCCATTCGCCGTGTCTCTTGCTTCCAGTTCGGTTGTTGCGACAAAAGTTGCGTCCATCGAGCAATAATCAATATTCTCCAATACGGTGACGTTTGCGCTGTTTTTGCCGAAAGTATCGTTGAAATTCACGTCGACCTCGTCACCGAACATGCTAGTTTGCATCATCGATTCAGTCAGAATTTGTGAATCTTCGATGCCCGAACTTCTTGACGTTTGTGACTGATTCAATGATAAGGTATTATTCATCGTTTGTGACAAATCTTCGGTTGCCACCGATAATACGGACGAATAGAGAACCGAAGGCTGCGACACGTCCATAATATCGTCGCTGAATTCTGGTTCAGCGAGATCTATGAACGAATCAATTCCTTTGGATTTGGACATGTTGAGAAATGCTTCGAGGCTCTCCTGTCCTGAAGTCAAACCACTGTTGTTCGAGAGACTGCTCACTCCAAGGAGCGACGGCCTCAGCATGTGAGGTATCGAGTCTCTATCATTTTTCGTAGCTTCAACATTTTCCTCTTCCTCTTGCTGTTACAACAAAATTCACAATTTCTTATAATTTCGATTATTCTCAAATAACTTTTTTTCTTGCTTCAACTTGTATTATTTATCTACATGATTTTACAATTTCATAGAATTTTCAAATTGGAAACTTACGGTAACATTGGGAGAACCTCGATTCCAGACATTAGTTGGTGAGTGAAGTCTTCTTTCTTGAATGGACTCAAAACTCAAGCGTCCTGATCTCTTCTTTGGTCGCGTGAATGTCCGTGTATCGATAAATTTTCTGCTGTCTATATAATGACAATTTTTAGCCCCGAACTATCGTTCAAACAATAATCGCCAAATGTTCGTAATTACCTTGCAAACTACCTGGAGTTTCTTCAACGTTAGTTTTCAGCCACATATCCAAATCACCTATCCTGTTTTCAGCTATCTCTAAACTTGGTGGTTGCAGCCTGTGGAAAATGGAATAGCAGATAAAACATCAGATAACTTTGTACGCCCACTCGTGAAAAAAAATAGAGTGACAGTTAGATGAATGTATGAGGTAAAAGTAATTACCAAGTGTCATGATCGCTGAAATCAATTCCTGAAACGTCTATAATATCATCGCTGATATCCGACGAAGTGATAGAAGCGCAGCCCTCTCGTTGCATTGTCTCTTCCGTTGTGTCGGACATACTTTTCAAGGACTCGCCCGACCGAGAGTATGCACATCTGCAACGATATTTTTACCGTTAATACCTTTATTTTTCCTCCGTCGATTTTTATTAATAAGCATTAGAGCCCGATGTTCCTTTCGAGAGCGAGACAACCATAAACTGGCGTTAAGCTAATGGCAAATTGTCTATTTGTTGTTATATTTACCGATGAACACAAGAAAATAAAGAAAAACAGAAACACCACAAACATAACCATGTACAACGACGGAAAGTTGATTTTTTTTCGCAACCGTTGTGGAATTCGAGTACGAAGTTAGCAGCGATTTGAATGCACTTTTCGTCAGTGCTGCCAATATGCGACGAATGTGGTATTCGTCGATAGAGCGCGCTGATGCGAGTTTTTTGAAAAAACCGCGAATAATTTGAATTTTCGAATTGAGGAAACTTTGAATTTGAATATCTCCGGGGATAGATAAATAGTAAAGAAACTCTCTATTTTGTTATAAACTTTTAGTAAGATTTGAAAAAAATATGACACGAGACAAATTTATCGACTCGAATTTCAATTCATCTCGAATTTCATCGGCAACTAATTTTGTGGTTGGCAGTTGGCAGCCATAGAAGATTCCAAGAAAATTTAAAAGATGGCGTTCGTACTTGGAAAAAAAGTGAGGTTATGTTCATAGGGACGTAATACCGACGTTGACGTTGATTTTTGTTGATTGTACGTTCCAATGAATTCATCATTCAACATAACGTAAGTAACATAATAAAAAAATCATCAAATAATTTTCTTTAATTAATTTTCTTAATAAAACATTGCTTTTTATAAAGTTATACACGCAGTGCAGGGTGAATGGGACGATAACAAAATATATCATTATTAAATTTCGTCTATTCGCATTGAAAAAAATCATCAACCGCGAAAATGTCTGAGGAAGAAATGGAACGTTTTGAGATAACCGATTACGATCTGGATAATGAGTTCAACATAAATCGTCCTCGTCGGAAGCTCACGAAGCAGCAGCAGATGCTTGGCATCTGGGCAGATGACAGTGACGATGATCATTCCACTCCGATGCAATCCAAAACTTTTACTAAAGGTCCAAGAAACTACACAGCACCGGTTAGTTTTGTGGCTGGTGGTATTCAACAGGCTGGAAAGACAAAACCGGAAGAAAAAAAAGAAGAAGAAGACGAAGATGACGATGACACACAGAAGCCTCGCAAGGGCGATGACGATTACGTTCCAAATAGCTCCAGGTATAAAATCAATTCCTGTTTAAGGTGTTTCGGTACATAAGCGAGTATGATCAGAATGTAATAAAATTTTGTCAAGATGTTCTTTAACATAAAATACGTGAACATGATTTTTTTCAAAATTATTATCTACATAACTTTCCAGTTATCGAAAGAGAAAATTGTCCTTTTTCTATGAATATAGTTATAAACTCCATGCATAAGAACGGATATGTTTTCTTTAATAACTCAATATCTATGTAGACAAATATTTTTTGGGAATTTATATTCGTTTATTTAATAATAACGAACATTGTTTTTATTTTTTATTCAATTCTGATCATTTTTCGATTCCCTATCTCTTTCACGTGTTAATTTCTTGAGTTTTGTGACAACTGTACCGAAACCCCTTAAGGTGATGTTTGACCCATACAAGTGCAAGAGATTTAGATTCAAAACAGATTTTGTATTTTCTAAAAGGACTTTGTTATTATACAAAATGAACAAGCAAATTCCATTACTTTTTGATGAAAGGAGAACGGAGTAGATGAGCTTCAAAAATTTTATATTTTCAGAAAAAATGGTGTAATTAGTTTGTTTTTGATATGGGACAGTTAAACATTACCGGAAGAGGAAAATTCTTCAACTTACTGTGTTCTCTTAGTACTGTTAGTATTCAGTAAGTCAAAGAAGTTTAGTTTTTAACGTATATAGAATGGCAACAGAGCAATCTATGTAATATACATACTCACGTACAAGTATATTACTTATATATAGGTATATGAGGGTACTTTAGATTTTTTAAGATGAAAAAATACATGATGTGTTTTTTGATAACATTTTCAATAAAATCTATGTACAAGAAATAACACCATAAATTTGCTTGTTACAGTGAATCGGACGACGATCCAATAAGCAACGCAAAGGCTCGACCATCTTTCTCTATGAACATGCAAGGAGATATAGCAGGATTGAGGAGAAAAGGAGGACAAGTTAATCCTGCCTTGATAAAAACAGGCATGGGAAGCTGGGAAATGCACACCAAGGGGATTGGAGCCAAACTTCTGTTACAAATGGGTTTTGAGCCAGGCAAAGGTTTGGGAAAGAAGCTTCAAGGAATAAGCGCTCCGGTGGAAGCCCATTTGAGAAGAGGTAGAGGTGCCATCGGAGCTTACGGTCCAGAGAAAGTAGCAAAGATTCCTGAAAAGAAAAAAGACGAGGATGTTGAAGAGGCCAAAGAGTTCAAGGTAAAATTGTCCCAATGGCGAAAGGGTGATGGGACTGGTGCAAAGAAGAAAGTGCGATATCATTATCGCAGCGTGGATCAAGTCATCGAGGATGGGAAAACGATGCCAGCGAGGAAAGCAAACGTGAGCAGCGACATGAGTAAAGTTAAAGTTATTGATATGACAGGTCCTGAGCAAAGAGTTCTGAGCGGATATCATGCAATTGCTAGTGGCCAGAAACGTCCAGATGACACAATTACTGTCAACGACAAGAGAACATCCGGGTACTTCGAACTCCCGGAACTTCGACACAATCTTAATCTCTTGGTTGACATGTGCGAGCAGGATATCATACAAAACGATCGTAGAAGCAGGACTATGAGCGACAGGGTTGTAGCTCTCGAATCTGAGAAAAAATACATATCAAAAGTTGTCACTCAGCATGACCAATTGATCGATACCTTGGAGAGCGTTCTGTCGATCGTAGAGAAATTAGTAGAAAACGGCGATACGATAACACTCAAAGAAACTGCCGAAGCTTTCAAGAAATTACAAAACAAATATTACGAAGAGTACAAACTTTACGAATTAGGTGACTTTGCCAGCAGTTTGGTAGCTCCAAAACTAAAGGCCAGTCTCGCCAATTGGAATCCTCTTGCACAGCCTAAACAACCGATCGGCCTCATTAAGGAATGGAAAGACATTTTGGAAACTGGATGTGGCACGTTGCAGGTCAGGAACATGCAACCTTATGATCAATTGATTTGGAATGCTTGGATGCCGTCCATTCGAGGAGCTGTACAGTGAGTAATTAATTTTAATAATAAAATTTCATCATTTCATTTGATAATAAAATAAACAAATTTTATTTAGCTTATGAAACGTGAAATTCATGTATTATCTGTCAAAGTACAGTTTTCAATTATGAAAATAAAATTTAACTCTTAATTTTTCAGGCAATGGACTTGCAGACAACCAGAACCGATGATCGAGCTAATAGAAGACTGGATGCCACTGATACCGGCCTGGATTTTGGAAAATATACTAGATTTAATAATACTTCCAAAATTGACGTTAGAAGTTGAAGAATGGAATCCGCTCACGGACACAGTGCCCATTCACACGTGGATTCATCCCTGGCTGCCAATATTGCGAAATCGCATGGACACTTTGATCTATCCTATAATTAGAAGGAAATTGGGCTCGGCTCTGGGAGGCTGGCATCCTTCGGACAATTCGGCACGTTTGATAGTCCAACCTTGGGCTCAGGTCTTTAGCAAAGGAGACATGGAAGCTTTTCTAGTAAAGAACATCGTTCCGAAACTTCAAGTCACTCTCTCCGAATTTGTCATAAATCCGCACCAGCAACACCTCGATCAGTGGAATTGGGTCTACGAGTGGGCGACCGTGCTCCCCATACAAATAATGGTCGGTTTGCTCGATAAATTCTTCTTCCCGAAGTGGCTTCAGGTTCTCGCTCTTTGGCTCAATCATTCACCGAATTACGATCAGATAACAAACTGGTATATGGGCTGGAAGGGAATGCTCAATGACAAATTGCTCGCAGAGCCGGTGATCAAAGGTAAAATTTCGTTTTCTTGTTGTGTCTTCGTACGTCTTGAATCCTCATTATACAAAAAGTAGATAAAAACAACAGTAAGACTCAAAACTTTATGTAAACCGGTTTATGAATTTAAATGTTACAGAGTACTTCAAGAAGGCGTTGGACATGATGAATCGAGCTGTCGCCACACCACAGGCCCATCAACCCGGTGCAATGGAACAAGTTTCTTATCTGACGAGTTTGGAAAGGACTCAGCCTACAATGTCGCAGATACCGCCAACTGCCCAACCAAGGATCGAGGCGAGTTTGAAAAATCATAAAAAAACACCGAATTTATGTTCATCTATATTTAATTTCTCGGAAGAATCTAATTTTCAAAATTACTTTCTTCATCAGAGGCTCGCCGAAGCCGTGCGAACCGCGTCGCAGATACCTCAAGGATTCAAGGACTTGGTTCAGAAAAAATGCGAGGAGCGTGGAATCCTCTTCATGCCGATACCGAATCGATATCGCGAGGCGAAACAAGTCTACAAAGTTGGCAATGTCCAAGCCTACATCGAGGGAAATGTACTCTTCGTTTGTCACAACGGCACGAATTGGGTTCCCACTCATCTCAACGCTCTTCTCGATATGGCCGAGATGTAATCCTTGTAAATATTTCTCTAATAGACATCTCAACGTTAAAATGAGATGTACATTTTTTTGTATAATTTATGTTCACTTCTTCTGTTACTGTCTTTACAGACATCAAAATTCTTAAAGATTGACCGAGATGTAATCTTCCTGCAGTCTTGTATATAAATATTTCCGACATTAGACTTACAATTAAATATTTTTTTACGAAATTTCGTGTTCACTCTTTCTATCAACTTTCGTTTAACATTATTTTAATACAGTCTTTTACGTCCATTGCAATCTAGTCTTGTATCTTTTTATATAAATTTTAAATTTAAACTTATAGTATAAATAACATGAAACATTTTTGAAATGATTGTAATTAATTTTTTGATATTTTTTTACAAGAGATAATTCATACAATTTTTGTTAATGACAAATTTTATATCAAGTCTATTTTATCTGATGAATTTTTTAATGTTTCAAGAAAAAATTCAAGAAATTTTGATGAATAGAAATTTTGATGTCTGAAATCATAAGTTATGGCAAATTCAGACAATTAACAGTAAATTCGAATGAGTAAATCGTAAATACAGAGTCTGGCTAATGACACGTGTGTACAAGCACGTTTTGCATACAGCAATGCTTGCTGGGTATAAAATTTGTCTCGAGTGGGCGATATTGATACGTGAGTCTACTTTCTGACAATTTTGCCTCGACAATACTTACTCGGCTGACCTTACGTATGACCGGTTTTCGCACCCACCCCTCTCTTTTTTATTTCATTCATTTTTCTCTCACTCTTATCCTGTGTATGGATTATTCGCGATCTCGTGCCCAGTCATTTCGAACATCACAAGTACTTGAAAAATCTCGTAATATCAAGTAATAACTCGAAAAAAATACATTTACATTTTTTTACGTGAATTAATATTTTTTTTTTTGAAAAAAAATTCCAAAGGTTTGTTTAGTAAATATTTTACTACAAAAATAATTTATATAAGGAATTTATTTTAATTTATACGAATATTTTTTTAGATTAAGGCCTTGGTTGAGTTTTATTAAAATTAATATTGTGAAAAGATATAAAATTTTTAACGACTAGTACAGCTGGAATTACGCATAATCTTTTTTTATTGCTGTGACGATTATTCCTCGTAAATGGCGAGAGATGAGTCAGCGAGGAAAAATGACAGAGGTTTCGGCGTTTTGAATACGGTATAGCTGGAACTCGAAACGTGGCGACAGGTGTCCACGAAACTTTGATTTTATTCAAATCTTCATTCAATTTATGTAGAATTTTGAAAATTGATTTCTCGAGTATTTTTTATTTTATTTTTTATATCATTAGAGTACTCTTTATAGATAAAAAAGAAAATTTTATTCTGACGATATTTTTTTATCAAAAAGAAAATTAGAATTAAAATTGAAATTTTTTTTCGCAAAAAATTTTTTTTCAACAGTTCGAGAAAAAACTTATTGTAATGAGAATTACGACATCTGGTCGACACACGTCGTGAATTTGCGTCAAAGGACCCCACGCACTCGATCTAGTGTCATCAACCTCAATTGTAAATAAAATTTCCACGAAATTGTTTATTTATCTTTTTATTACATTTTTACTTTTATGTCAATTTTTTTTACAGATTGATCCCTGATACTGGAAGAAAAATTTCATTAATATCAGATCACAATTCGACCTGGGTGTTGATTTTTTTTTTCAAATATTAAAAAAAAAAATTTTTTTAAAGATAAAAATGAATTTAAAAAAACCTTAGATAAAAAAGTCGCTTTTGCCATTGTCGGTATCGCGAAAAATGAACTCGCAACGAAATCGATCTCACGAAATTGTTTATTTATCTTTTTTTTACATTTTTACTTTTATGTCATTTTTTTTTTACAGATTGATCCCTGATACTGGAAGCAAAATTTTATTAATATCAGATCACAATTCGACCTGGGTGTTCACTTTTTTTCTCAAATATTTAAAAAAAAATTTTTACACGTCAGATAAAAAAGTCGCTCTTGCCATTATCGGTATCGCAAAAAATGAACTTGCAACGAAATCGATCTCACGAATTTTTTTATTTATATTTTTTTTAACATTTTTACTTTTATATTCTTTTTTTTTACAGATTGATCTCTGATACTGGAAGAAAAATTTAATTAATATCAGATCACAATTCGACCTGGGTGTTCACTTTTTTTCTCAAATATTAAAAAAAAAATTTTTTCAAGACAAAAATGAATTTAAAAAAATGTTAGATAAAAAAGTCGCTCTTGCCATTGTCGGTATCGCAAAAAATGAACTCGCAACGAGATCGATCTGGCGATCTTCACTTTGACGAGCATACGCCGCATTCGTAGCTAGCAATTAAAAAATCAAGTGAATTAGTTGCGGAGCATTGTTGAGGGAATTAAACAAACGCTGGAGAGAAAAACGAAGGCGAGTATGGGCTGAATAAAAAAATGGCTCCCGTCGGCCACTGTGATCGCGAACCGTGACCGTTTCTCGCTTCACACCGAGCCATCTTCCTTTTTCTCTATATTTAGCGAAACACTCGTAATTGCGAGATTAAATGTGGCTGCTTCGTTGCGTCAAAGAGCATTTAATATTGCTCGCTTGCTTTTTTACTCTCGTTCTTCTTTTCTAAACGAAAAAATGTGAATCAAGCGGAAGCGCGATTTTTCTCATGCCCGTGACCTTTGACACCGGCAGTTGAAGTGTCACAAAATCTTTGTCGCATAAAATCTTGGAGTAATTCGTAATTAATTTACTTTTGGATTTTCATGGGGAAAGTTAATGACGTAGATTGAAAATTTTTAAAATCATTTTTGGATTTGGATAATGATTTTTATGATGAAAATTAAATAGTCAAAAATTGATCCTGCTTGAAATTCGATGGTAATTGAGTATTTTATAAACAAAGTTACAAAAAACAGTAAATAAAAGTTGTATATCGATTTTTATGATTATAGTGAAAAAGTTTGTCATTCAAGTCTTATAATTGTTAACAAATTGATTTCAAATATTGCAATAAAAAATATCATTCTTTTGGTTGTTTTTAACTTTTACCATTGACAGGTGAAATGTAAAAAAATTGTGATTTAAACATTTATGAAATCCTTATTCATAAATATTTTTTCATCAATTCGTTAATTAATTACAAAACCGTTGATTATATTTAATAAACTTTAGATTTTCTATATGGACAAATAATATTAAAAAAGGATTAATATTTAATTGATTTGGTTGACACGATGATCAATATTTAAAAAACAAAATCGTCGAAATGCAATAACGATTTTTGTCATAAAAACTTGAAGATCGAAAATTCAATGGTCACAAAATGCCAACATTTTATGATAAATACCAATAAATCGGTTTTAAAATTTTTTTTTAAATGTTATATTCGCCATAAAAATAATGAAAATTCATTTTCTTGAATCTCACTTGTTGACTTGAATAATAATTTGTCGTTAGAGAATTTTTTTGAGCGCGTGAAACGCAGACAGGGAGGGACCGATCGTCGTCGTGGTCGTGGCCGCCGATTGAACGCGTCGAGAGTGGAGGCTTCGGAGCCGGACCGCGGCACATCGTGTACCAGTCCACGACGAAACGCGCCCGCGAACGACGGACACGCGACGCTTCGTCTCTCGCTTTGAGACACCGAAACGAGTGAAAAACACAATTTTTTACTTCAAACAATTTTTTGTGCATCGTTTCTTCATGAACTAAAAAAACATGAAATGCATCAATTTGTGAAAAATAAAAACAATCGTAAGGCGATGTAATTTTTAAGTATTTTTAAATATAATTTATAGAAATTCTACGACGAATAATAAACAATATTCGTGAAATTATGACTTGAGACAAATTGCTTACGTTTTATAAAAAATAATTTTCTTAAATATTGAAAAATAAGTGGAAATATTAAAATTTTTCGTTATTCAAAAGAAAAGTGCGCGTTGAAAATTTTTGTGTATTTTCTGTGTTTTTCGACGCGTGCGCTTGGTTCGCATCCAGAAGTTGACGAGTCGAAACGAGGAAACGGAAGATACACTGAATCATCTCGATAAGAAGAAACGTTATGGAATCGTACTCAATGGTAAGATGTCAATTTTTGTTTAAATATTTCTTATTTTTAATAAATTTCACACTGGTGAAAACTAAGTTTAACTCAATAAGAATAAATACAAAAATAATAATTTTAGAAAATTTGCATTTTTTAAATATCTTTTATTAAAACTAAGTTTAGCAAAACAATTTAATAAATTGATATTTTGTTTAATTTTAAAAATAGAAGTTCAAAACACTTCATCACTTAGATCTCTAGCTATATAAAAAATTTGACAATTAAGTGATAATTTCAAAATTGAATGACACAATCGGCTATAAATTAAGAAAAATTATTAATTAAAAATTTTCTAAAATCTAATTTTACTGCAAAAATTTTATTTTATTCGAAAAATACTGGCGCGGACTTTTGAACTTAAAAAACGATGATTAAAAATGCAAATTAAAAAAAATAATTTGGATACGAAAGTGATCGAGAACCTTTGAAGATGAGACTCGAAGTTTCTCAGGATCGAGGCAGCTTGGATACTCGAAAAAGTCGTAATTTTAAGAGTATATGAGAGGATCTGCGATAAAATCCTCTTTTACAGTCGTCCGTTCGCGGCATTCGAATCTACATGGCGAGGACTGTTTTCTTTCCTCCTGTTCTCTAAATAAGTCGGTTTTAGTGTACACCGTATGTGTTCGAATGAAATAAGTGGTTTTAAGTAGGTGCACGTTTTAGGGATTGGCACTCGCGTTCATTCCGTGTCTGACTCAATGTAACAGTAGTAAACGATTCTACTGTAATAGTATAATGACTCTCGTACGTGCTCCACGCTTAAATCGTTCCTGAGACACTCTCCGGTGCATTGTTACTCTGAAAAGGATTCTTGTGACTTTCTTCATCTTTTTTTTCCTCCTTTTCCCAAAGATCAATATCTCTCCAGTCACTTTGATTTTCGATTCTAATTAATTTCATCGAATTTTATCAATGAAAAAAATTAAAAAATTATTTATTAAATTTTAATTAAATTTAATTTTAAATTTATTAAAAAACATTAAAAATTTTTTACATTTGAATTTAAATATTTCATTTCATTTTTAATTACCAAAATAAAAATCACGTCAATAATGAAAACGATGTGAAATTCACACAATTGTAACAAATTTAATCGCTTAAGATAAATTTAATTTTATTAGGTAATTAGTAATTACAAGTATTAATGATAATCGAAAAAATTCATTGCACGTTCGAATCAATTTTGATAGTGAATGACATAAAATTGAACGAATCGGTTTTGGGTCAGGTTGCGGAGAACGCGGTGAGCGGTTGAGGTGCAACGAGCGTTTCAGTGTCTGAAATATGCATTATAATGGACAGAGAGTGTGCTCACTAGATACAAGATACACTAAATACCTGCAGTATTATTGCATAGATTTCGTACGCTGACCATAAAACTTTACAACCGATCATTACGATAGTACATACTGAAAAAGCTCTTACACCAGCACTGACGCGAATGTTCACCTGGGAATGAATACTGATGCAAAAAACGCACAAACACTTGCAAACGAGAATGCACATTCGATGCAGTATTGTGCAGTTAATCATTACGTTTGACGGTCGTGTTGTTTCTCGGTAGTTTAACCGTGTCTTTTACCCCTATTTTTTTAATTTTTTATCATTTTTTTTCCTTCTTTTTCGTCCCATGGCGAAACTCGATGGGAGAAAGAAATAAATTGGTTCGAATTATCACAGTCGCGTATTAACAAAGAAAATTTAGATCTAAACTTTTTCGATTGCGAAATGTATTGCTGTATGATAATAAAAAATGGCAATTTTTATTTATTGAAACATTGAAAAGAATTTTGTTCGTTATTAGTATTAATAAGTGAAATGATAATATCAATAAAATCATTACAACAGTCGAATAAATTATTGAATCGATGTAACAAAATTATAGCTCATTATGCAAGTAATTCGAAAAAAATGGAAATCTAACTCATACCCAAAGGTAAACAGAAGTTGATAGATTCAATTTAGCATAAAACCTCTATTTCACCATTATTTAATTATTATAATAAAAACAGTAATTTTTATTTATTGAAACGCTAAAAAAATGTTAACATTTTTTTAAACGGTTTATCACCAATATTAATAAATATGAAATAATAAAATAAAATTAATAAAATGATTATAAAGATTATGAATCGATGTTGCAATAAAATTGTCACTCGTTATGCAATTTAAAAAAAAATTGAAATCTAACGCGTACCCAAAGGTAAACAAAAATTGATAGATTCAATTTGGCATAAAACCTCTATTTCACCATTAATTTAAATATCATAATAAAAACAGTAATTTTTGTTTATTGAATCGCTAAAAAACATTAATTTAAACGGTTTATGACCAATATTAATAAATAAGAAATAAAAAAATAAAATGATTATGAAAATTATAAATCGATGTTGTAATAAAATTGTACCTCATTGTGCAATTAAAATAAAAATTGAAATCTAACGCGTACCGAAAGGTAAACAGAAGTCAATAAGATTCAATTTAGCATAAAGCCATTTTAACCCGTCAACGATCGTTCAATCCGAAAGTATTTTGAATTCCTCCGGACGTTGAGGTCTTCATCAGAGATTTGAAAAAATGATAAAACGAAAACGGTCGTGCGAATTAACATATCGAGAAAACGAGTTATTTATGGAAACTCTTATTTGTTTATAAAATATATATCTCGGAGACGTGAAAAGCGCGCGTAAGCACGACGACGGGAAAACTCGGACGAGAACTTTATTAAAAGGCAAACCGAGGCACGGACGACGCGCGTACAGACTTTTCTGCGCTATCTCTCGGGGAACATTTTATTCCATTCTTTTTTCACCATCGTCCTTTTTTTTCCCCTCGTATTTTCCATGCTAAAACTCGTTCCGTCCTCTTGACACATATAAATGAACGATCGCGCATAATATGTACATAAATTATTACGCTGGCTATATTCTAATTCGTGTGCGTGGGTAAAGTTATTATTGCAACTCGCACGGATCTCCGCGAGCGTTGTCTCTCTGTCTCGTTTCCTCGAGTTCTCCTGTCCCTTTGATCTCTCTCTCTCTCGCTCTTTTTCTCTCTCGAGCACGTCTCTTTCCTTCCAAGATACTCTCCGTCTTTCTGACTTGCTCGGAAATTGTGCATATGCTTCAATCTCGAGATATTTTCTTCTCCGTCTCTCTCTCTCTCTCTCTTTCTCTTTTCTCAGTCACTCGCGATTGCTCTCGGTATCCGAGGACCAACTCAGCCTGTTTCACGGTACCCGCAGCCACACGCTGAGACCACTCTCGTGACTGGAGGATAAATTATTATTTTTCTTATTTTGTCGTTTCATTCTCTCTTTTTTTTTACTCGTTTAGCATCTGTTTATCTCGCTTACTCTCTTCTCGAGTATAGAGTGCATTTGTGCGGAGAGTGTTTTATTCTGTGTGTGGTGAGCGTACGAGCGCGCATTTACGACTAAACGTAAAATAATCTCGGTACGGAGAGGCTTTACTCTGAAATCTGTTGGACTTGAGAATTGAAGAGTAATTTTTTTGAAGTTTTCTGGTAATTAATTTTGTTAACGAGGAAGTTAATGTTTGGTTGCGTTTTTTTTTCGACGATTGATTTTTCACGTTCCATCTCTCGTTTAAAAAAAAATATTGAAGATTCGATTTTTAAGTTTGCAAGTGAATTTTTATGGCTTGATTGTGTGTGGATAAACAATATCGATACGATCATAATATTCTTCGACATCGATTAGATTTTTTGAAGAGTCCATTTTTTGATTATTCGATATTAATTTAGTTTAAGAGCAATGGAAACCAAAAGTTACTAGATTTCGGAAATAACATATTTACTAATTAATGAGTGAATTCTCATCAAAAATTGGACCAGAGCGACGTTCTTTGGTTCGAAAAGAACGTATCACTGATTTTTTGAGCTGAATTTTTAATATTGAGGGAGAAATCCGTCGAGAACAATTACAAGGGGTCAACGCGAGTGAAATTTTTTCTCGACGGATTTATCTCTCAATACTGCCAAGTTCAGCTCAAAAAAGCAGTGATACATTCTTTTCGATCCAAAGAACGGCTCTCTGATCCAATTTTTTATGACAGTTCATTTATTAATTGAGAAATCCGTAATTTACGAAATTTGGGTGGTCACGTGGTTTACATTGCTCTTAAAGATGAACTTAGGTATCATCCCGGACAAAATTGATTTTTCCATACTGAGTTGTTAAAATTTAGTCTTTGATTTTCTGTTAGGAAGTTGAAATATCTTATTGCGATACTTAGATTGATGCTTTTTTAACATTTTATTAACATTTTTTATGTGTGCTGATAGTAGAAAAAAATTATCAATAAAACCTGATCGTTTTAATCAATATTTACGTACTGTTGGAGAGAAAATTTCGTTTTGTTGTCATAAGTCGATAATTTCTTGAAAACTGTTTACTACAAGTTAATGAAATTTGGCAGAAAGATTCTTTAATATTTATACATTTTGAGAAAAAATTTTAAAGTAACTACTACTGTTTTTTCGATATTTATAATTTATTATGATTTTATTTTCGATTACTTTACCTAAGAATACGTATAATGTTCAATTTATTATAACATTCAAACGATTCAGTGAATTGAGTTGAAATTTGCAGCGAAGCATTAAAGTTCTATTATCACTGACTTGTCAAATTTTCAGATTTTTACCACCGTTTCGAGTTGTCAGTACATCCTTAAAATCAATGAAACTCAACTCTTCAAGACTAAATTTTTAAAATTTTGTAAATGATTTTTTTTTCAATTTTTAAAGCATTGATCGAAACATAATTACTCGTTTTTTCCATCATAATTTATTTCATCATAATCCTTATCATAAACAAATATATATCGTTAATTCAATTTGTTATATTTCGTGAACGTATTTTTACGTGTATCTTTACTGTTATCGCTGTTAAAAGAATGAAGAATCATCATCGAAGGGAGAAAAAGGTAAAAAAAATAAAAAAATGGTAAAAAAGGTAAGAGAGAATGTGACATCTCGCGGAGTCTCGTTTCTCCGTTCGCGGCGGATGGGGTAAAAAAGGAGCCGGAATAGCGCGCCAGGCCGGCGCTCCGCGAGCTCCTCGGGACCGCGATCAGCGATGGCGATCACGTGTCCGCGATCATCGAGGATCGGTACGCGTGTGTTCGGAGCCCTCTCGTAAGAACTCTCGCGAGTTACCTCACAGGCCAGAAAACGCGTCTCGTTCTTGTGTGCGAGAATTTATTCGTTCCCGTGTGCGATCCGTTCCTCTGCTCTCTCGCTCCGGAGAGCTCGTTTAAACTCGAGCGTACGTCGTCGTCGCCGTCGTCGTCGTCCTGTGCCCGCTCTTGGATCTCTCGCAAGAAAGGGGCGTCGTTTGTGCGTGAATCGAGGCGACGCATGAATGGGACTTTTCATTCATGTGGACTGGAATCCTGATGGGATTCAACGTGAGAGAAGACACGACGAGAGAGCTACAAAAGAAGAAATCGGAAGAAAGGGGAAAAAGATCGAGAGGAGGAGGAGGATTAAAAGAAGAAAATACACGGGAAGACGAGGAATGGGAGAAAAATTGTAAAAAAAGAAGAAACGGAGATGCAGAAGATAAAAGGAAAATAAAAGAGAAAGGGGATAAACGTTTCTCGAGGATATAACGAAGACCAAAAGCGAGCTCCG
>JAPYYX010001321.1:0-27205 GCA_030522605.1 Cremastinae sp. B BG-2022a | reverse complement strand
ATATGAAAATAATGAATTTTCACTGCTTTTTTTGTGACCGAAACAACAAATAATTTTAGTTGCATCTTTGAATCACAAGTTTCGCTCGAACCTCCTTAAATGAATCTCATTTTAAAAGCCATTTTTACTTTCATATTACGATGCAGAGTGGTTATGCTTTAATTTCGTCTCCTGTTGATTTTTCGAATATCCCATGTCCATGAAAAATTTACCCATCCTTGCCATTGTACACGCGGTACTTATAACTCCATCCCGATGCAATACTCGATAACTATAATAATGCAAGGGAGCATATGCAATAACTATATAATAATTCAACTTTTCCTCTTGCATTATTTCTGCGTAAACTCATCGCAAATTTTAATAATTCACCGAATACTCCTCGCGAAATTGCTTTTTTATTCACTACATCGCGACATATCGCTGTGTACACGTCCTCGTAACATAATCACCTTGCGAGAAATATATTTAGCATTATTTTCTTTATTGCGAAAAAAATACATAATATATATGGATACGTATTAACGGAGTTATCCATTTTTTTTTTTCAATTGAAAACTATCAGCTTCCTGATAGACTCCTGTCGTTAATGGACTATGATAATTTATTTATTTTCGTCATTCATGTTTGAAATGGTATAAAAAATCAATACACGGAATTTTTAAAAATTCGGTCACTCGAGGTTCCGCTTCATCAGAGATTAAATTGAAAAAAAATTCCATTATCGGCTGTTATCTTTGTTTTGTCCTTCATTTCGCAACATCGTTAATCTATTAACTATAAAAAAAGCAAAATCCTCCAGACGATCGTTTTATTGAAAAATAAATGAAAAAAAATTTTTTGTTTGTACACAATAAGAAGACAGAGGACGATAATGAATTTGAATATGAATTATTGTTACTAGTTTAATAGCCAGCTCGTCTGCACATTTGTCGTGAAAATATATATTTCTGAGAGGAAAGTCGTCATGCACTCGACAGGGAGTTGAAAAATATAACAAAATCGTCATTCGGGCTTTTCGGAGGTTGAAGTAATCATGCTGGAACGACTCGAGTTTGCATTTGACATTTCAAGGTTGATAAAGGTGTAACAACGTCCTGACGAGAATTTCACCGAATTAATTCCCGTAACGAGAGACGTCAAGCGTTCCTCGCGTTATTTCTCTCCCTTTTTTCGACCCCTCGTCATCCACTTGGCATTCTCAAGCTCATCCTCTCGCGTTTATTATGTTTAACGTGCATACACATACGTGGATGCGAGGGAGAATCTAGAGGTATGAATAACTCGGCTTGTTACACTCGAAACTTGGCGAAGCGCGAGCCCGAGTGCACCCGAGACTCAAAATTATGATACCTGCGCGCGGACGAACCGCGAATATAACCAGATATATTAGAATCTCCCATATCTGAGCTAACCTCTCTCTCTCTCGTACATGTAGATGTATGTGTTTATTAAATGGCGACTCTGACTCGAGGGCTGGCTAGATTTGCTTTCACGTACAGAAATCATCCACCTCGGACAACGAAACTTTATCTCTTTCCCCTTTTGTCCGCCATCGCCAATTGTTATACGCGCGCGGAACGTCGAAACGCAAAGTTTCAAATCAAAACGTTGAACCAACTTTAATTAAAGAAAATTCAATAGAAATCCCAACACAAACGTTTGGGATTTTACTAATTTACTATAATTGCAAGGATTCCACTCGTTTGTTCAGAAATTGAACAATCGTTTACATTTTCTGTACTTTAGGTATCTGACATTTATTATTATAACTTGATTTTTTCAATATTTTATAAATTTTCGCAGATGCGCGCTCTGGATGAGCCACGCAAACATATAAAGCGAAACAGATCAATGAGATGAAAAGCTTGTGCTGTAGGTGAAAGATATTATGATGAAACATTTTTCAACAGATCACGAGATGTATACTTTAAAAATGAAAGATGAAAGGAGAATAACATGTTCACTATATTGGATTAAAAAAATATCGATCAAAGCATGCACGCGATTAAAATTACCACCAGATATAGAAAATACAATAAAACTGTCCACCTTCTGATGCAACGAAAAAAAATGCTGATAGATATCAACGACAATCTCGAGCAATCGTTAACAATTAAAGCTCACAAATTTATTAATAAAATATCGAGTCCGATTTTCTCTCTCTCAGAATTATCAGTAATCTATAAATAAGTTTTTTAATACAACAAATATCGACTCTTCGCGGCCGTTCGCTCGTGGTGGTTCGTTGTGCGAAATTGTGCAAGTTCGGTTATCCGTAACAAGTTTCGCATCGCGAGCCTATTCCTCCGGCCACCTCCGCTCTCGTCACCAAATTTTTCGGTCTCGCTCGCGCTCGCGAGAAGCTCGTCGCGCATGTTTAGCCCGGTTACGGCGAAATTGTGAAATTGCCTGCAATCAAGCGGCCAAACTACGCTATCCAGTTTGATACGAAAGTCTCTAGTTTATGTCTTTTGGGTCGCGCGAGAATTTACTTTACTACAAACACCTTGTATATGTATAGTGTATGTATTTACATGCATACATAATGTATATAGGTATTTCGAGTACATAACAGCTCTCGCACCAGCCGGCCTGGGTGTCAATAACATTCTCGTGCCCGCCGTATGCCGGCGTGCCCACCCTTCAAAATGCACAAAAACACATTGAAACGTTAAATCGCTCCGATAAACTCTTTTCTGCTCTTGAACTTATTTTCTATTTCTTTTTTTTTTTAATGAAAGTGGTGCACAGCAGCGTTATTGACGTTAATATCGATTCTTCGTATCCAGCGATTAATTCCGACTACCAAACAAGTTTGAAAAAATAGATTAAAAAATGATAATAATGAGAATGAAATGAATTTTTTTATACAGCAGAAAAGAGAGCTTTGTATTGATTTAACGGTTATTTTAAATTGGCTCTGTGAAAATATATAACCAATTCCTGTGTATTAAAGATGAGCAATGATAAAGATTATTTTTAATCAATTGATTAAATCTTTTTAATGGACATTTGACGGAGAATTTGGATTTTCTTCAACCGGTCCTGAAGTCACTCTAATTCATTTTGAATGATAACTCACTTGAAGATTTTCAAATTAGCCAATTTCGACGTTGCACGATTTTCCAATTTTACCGCTCTTATATGAAATTAATGATAATTAAAATTTAATAATATCAAATCTATAGTATTGATCCCCAATTCGCACACATCATATCTGACGTGTATAAAATATAAACCAAAAATTATCAAAGTAATATTTTTTCCAATATATAAGAAGTGTATTTGCTGTAATTTTCAAGAAAAAAGAATGTGATTTCCGACAAGACTCGCCTGATGAAGTGAATCAAAAGTAAGAGAGCGAGTAAGTGGAAGACCGAGTGATCGAAGAGTCCCTTTAACCGTAAAAGACGTCATTGGACACTAAAATACTCGCACGAATGGAAGAAAGTCAGAAAAAGACGTCACAACGATTCCCATTTTCTTGAGCTCTTCATCTCAAAAATCCTCCGAGGATTTTTCTGATACCGAAAAAGCTTCTTCCTCGTTGCGCGATAAGCGCTTACATGCGCTTTATCAGAAAAAGGACGATCACTCTCTCTCGCCTCTATCGTTTTTCTCACGAATTTCTCGTCCATTTCATTCCTCGCGAGCCATTCGCACTTTTTATTCTCGATGTCTCGTAATTTCTTCCCATTGAGATTTATTCATCTCTTCAAATTATTCACCCTGAAATTTACTAAAAATGTTATAAAATAAAACATGAACGAGATGCCCAAAATGAAAAAAAAATAAATAAAAAATTTCAGTATTTCTCAACTGTACGGCCGAATATATCTAAAAGAGCATTATATAAAAGCTCTGGATGAGAGGAATGGGGTAATAAATTAAAAAGAGAGTGTATAAAAGGTAGCATAAGGGTAGTAATTTATTCGTAGGCGCAATCGGGAAAGCGTGCCAGGAGATTTTCGAGGGCGTGCAAAAGGGTTGAAAGGGAGCTAAGAAAATGTTGGTAGTTGGAATAAAGATTCGGAGGAGAGAGGATCAGAAAGAGCTGATGATGCCGGTGAAGACTCTCTCTCTTATCGCCCAGCACCGAAAATGCTGGAGTTCTTTTTCCAATGTGTATGTGAACGCGCCGGGTACAACGTGAATGTGCTCCGCCGAGGTTAACACATATAGAGTGTCAAAGGTAAATCGGAAGCATAGCACGTTTTCTCAATGTACTTATACCCCGTTGGAAGCTCTTATTTCTTCTCTGCTCACGCCTCTATTATTCTTCCCGCATTCGCGCTCTCTCGCTTCTTTGCGCTCTTTAGCCTGCTCTCTTCCGAGAGTCGCTATATATTTTTCTTTTCCTTTCTGCATGCTCCTCCATTCTTATTCCTATATACGCTTTTATTTCTTATTTATTTTCTTCCTCCGACGTCTCAATCACGTAGTACGATAGTTTCGGCGCGAGTTCTTCTTTTGCCGGCTCTCGGTGCCCATTGAATCGTTACGACATCCCTGAAGGGGGCGAACGCGCGCTCTTCCAGTCGGAACGAGACGAGAAACTTCCAGGGAGACGTGTCTCTTCTTCCACTGGTCTTGTACGGTGTATATACGTATCTGTGCGCTGTATGTACAGTATATATATACGTATATATGCAATGGATAAACGCGCTTATATTTATGTACGATGGAAGAACAGTCGCTCCCGAAGGCCTCGAATCCTCTCGAGCGTCTCTTCTTCATCGATTACTCCGCGGATGCATGCTCAACTTATTTTCAACATCCACAGCTCGCGACATCCTTCACCGATACGACCCTTCTCTCAACTCCAATCGATTACCGCGTATTTCATCTAATATCTATATCTATTTATTTATTCACTTTGCTACACACATTTGTGCTCATTTTCAGAGATTGCTTTGGCGGTATTGTCCGTTGTATACACATTCAATTTATTGTTCATTGTACAGAAATACGAAAAGTCGATAAAAATAAAAAATAGAATGTCACGTTTAGTGAGAAAATTTCACTTTACTGTTGTAGATTTTAATTCGTTTTTATCATACCCGATCCATAAAACGCATATGATACATTTTCATTAATTTCCATCGCACGAAATCGTGTACGGTTGATACAAAAATCTGTTTAAACGAGAAAAATGAAAGACCTGAGATACATAGAACGTTTTTGACAAAAATGAGAACATACAAAATGAGAAAAATGAAGAAAAAAATTGTATTACTTGGTGAATGCAAAAAAATAGCACGTAAAAGAAAAAAGTGGGATAACAGGGTAGACTTTTACTAAGAAAACACCATCATATATTACTTCTCTCTCTCCCGGATGAGGTGTTATTCAGCATACAATAATTACGGTAATTATCCGAATGGGAGATGATTTTTCATAATTTGCTGAAGTTAGTGGTGCAGGGGATTACGAAAATAGTTGCGGAAAGGCTGAGATCGCGTTGCGCCAAGAGCGAGTTAATTCGCAAATTCTCGAGTACTTTCTCGTCTCTTTCTCTCTTACGTATATTACATGCACGTGTATACATGTACGGCAGGGGTGAAACTCATAAGGACAATTGATCGCGAGACCGTGCCAAAAAGCTCCGACGCTAACTTCTCTGTATACACACTCTATTCGGTGTACGCTCAGAGGAAGAGGGAGTAAAGAGAGAGAGGGAGAGAGAGAGAGAGAGAGAGAGAGAGAGAGAGAGAGAGAGATAGGGGTTTACCAGGGTTGCACTCACCAACACGTGTTTGCGATAAATTCATTTTCGCGCTGAGCGTAAATCTGTGGCAACCCCCGGGTCCCGTTTTCCTCCACGCTCGCTGGAGTCGCGCCTGTGTACAGGCACACCCGACGCGCATATATACCTTTATCGTTCCCGTCCTCTGAGGACGAGAGAGGCGCATCTACCTCCGAATTAGAGTCCGCGATAATGCTGGATACGACTATCGAAATTTTGGCCTCTAATACCCGAGCGTATATACACACGAAGATAGATGCAGTTGTAGTCCATCCCGATCCACCCCGTCAACCGGAATTCCTGCCCCCCAACCTCCACGCTCGCACCCTCTGCAACGTCATTGTTATACAACGCATCTCCGTGCTTGTTCCTTTCTTTTAATTTATGCCTGTCGCTGTGTCTTGTAATCGTCGAAAAATCGTCCGCAGTGTAAATTAATTGAGTCTGGAACGAAGTGTATTCCTCCTTTATGTATACCATCATTTTGAATCTTTTAACATTGTTATTTCGGTCTCGAAGTACATTAAAAAATAATTTATTATTACCGTGAAAAGTAATATTCAACTCGGAAATAACTTTTAATTTGAGAAAGGATTATTTTCATGAATTTACACGATGCACTGTTTCGATTTGCATTCAATATTATTTCTAAAGTCAGTTTTTTCCAAGACCCAGTTTTTTTATCACTGATGACATGAAGCGTTTGCACACCTATAACTTTGATATATTATTTAACCTACATTTTTACATTACACATATGTTTCGTCGAAAATTGTCGACGAGGCAAACGAAAGACTTGATACAGATAATTATATTTTAACCGTTTAATTTTATATTTAAAGATTTATTATAAGCAATAATTCATTCAGGAAAATTTCAAAACGAGAGTTCGACAAACAGTCGTATAGCATAAACACCTCCGTAAAATTCAAACAATCTTATTATTTACAATTTATGTTTTTTAATCTTCAATGTTATTTTTTAAAAGTTTACTCTTTTGTCAAATCAAATTAAAATTATTCTTTTATGTATTGGAGCGACCCATCCAGAAAATCCTCCACCATACAACATATTTGTGTACTCGTTTGAGTGTACCAAACGTGTATATTTATTTAAATTCTTATTTAGCTCTAAATAATTATGAAACCGTCTGACTGAATATACACCAAAGACAGAAAAAAATCTTTGATCTTTCCATTGAAAAATTTGCATGTTGTAATGATATCGCGTTTTAAAGAGTGAACCTGTAGAGGGAGAGAAATATGAAATTAATTAGTCGTAAATTCCGTTAAATTTAACGTACGAGAAGAGAAGCAGAGAGGCAGGAAGTTTATGGAGGTCCGAGACCTCGGAGATTTCAATCCATCTTCGCAGAGCTCCAAAAAGTGACGTACAAGAGCAGAATTACCCCCGAAGTGAGGGTTTAAAGACTTTGATCTTGACACGGTCGTGAGATACCAAAATTACGTCAGACGTGAAAATCCGGGAGAGACGGAACGAGGTGGAGCCGATAGAAAAATGCGTGAAGCATTTTCTCTGAAACCTCTCTCATCCGGCATCAACAAAACAGGTAAAGAGCTCTTCGACGTTTTCTCATTCCCGGATCTTCCTTCTCAACTGGGATTCGGTCAATTGGAAGCCATCGAAAACGCTTTCCATCAGGACACCTTTTATTCTCCTTAGCTCTTATCTGTGCACCTGTCGTCCAGAAAACATTCAAACACGGAAAATCGTTTGTCACCCGGATTCAATAAGTTATATCCATCAATGAGTTAACTTATCCTGACTCAAGTCTTGGAAAATATATTCAGATTTGAAACTTCGGTTACCTCAATATTCTCTTGACTCGATCCTTTCTTTCTCTCTCATCAATAAAAAAACATCATTCAAGGCTGTCAGTTGAAAAAATCCAAGAACACCTTTTTTTAAACAATATGAAGTCAGAAGAAAAAATTTCACAATAAAACACGTAATAACAATATTCACTTATCATAATTTGTCAATAAAATCAAAATAACAAATATCATTTGAAAAAAGCTCCATTACACTTTTTATCGTGCAGATTGCATTTTGAAGGATAAAACGATTTTGAAAATATAGATTTCGAGATGTGAAACTCGCCAGGATAATAAAATGTGTGCGACTCATGCGAATGTGTGACGAAAATGTTGGGACAAAGAAATAAAACGAAGGTGTAGCATATTCCGTACGCCTTGTGAGACTCGCGTGTTGCACTCGTCGCGAGTTCGAAAGTGTGTGTTCGCGCGTTTTGTTATTTGCATGGCTATAGAATCGACGCTATGTTTCACGACAATAAGTCGCATACGAGACGTCGATCTTTCTCTGGCACCTCAATTCAATGGTACACTTTGGTATGCAGAAGTGTGCAAACCGAACGAATCATACGTTTGCACAGCTCGAGTGGGGAAAGCTCGATGAATCACACGAGCCTGTATATCTTGCATTTTAGATCCCGAGAAAGCCCGTTTCGCAGTATAGTCAAGGATAGCTGTGCATCGATGCAAACTTGCAACTTGTTTCGAAACTTTCCATGCGTCAATGAAATCCTTTTTTCAAACTTTCTTTACGATAAAAATATACAAAATATATCCACTCCCGAGCTTATGAAAAAAAAAATACTAAAAAACTTTTCTTCGTGCACATGATAATAATAAATATCGATTGTACCTCGATATTGAAGCGAATTATTGAAATTAAGGATATTTTGCAAAATTTATGCTACAGAATATTACATGTACTTTAAAATTTGCATATTTAATTTATAAATGGGTACGAATGAGCGGATGAAATCGATACGAAAGAAACATTGAGGCTGACACAATTAATATACAATTATTATACGCAATACGAGTTTGGATCGATGTGTCTTTTTTAATAATTCAATAAATATCGAAACTCGCGTTTTTCTCAATAACTTTGTTTCAACGGGAATTTGAATAATTTTTCCCCATCAATGTGGAAGTTCAAGTGTTAATTAAGTAGGAAACGTTCTCGATTGATTTTATTCGAGAGCCCTCAATGAAAAATATCGAACATTTTTCGAACATCGTTTGAATAAATTCTGATCGCTGCCTCTTTACCTTTCGTGTCACCGATAAAAAAAACTGAATAAAAAAAAGAATGAAGACGTTGTTTACCTTTTTATCCATTCGAAGCGTCTGATCGTCGTTTTGTGCACGTCGAATAAAAACCGCGTTTGTAACGTCACGTCCCGAGAAAGAACGGAGCGTCGTCTGCGCTTTTCGCCTCGGGGCACGACGATATTTGTGTGAAACGGTTTTCTCGGTGTCTCTCGAGCTTCTTGAGTCTCTTGAAGAGAGCATCGAGAGATCTCTTCGACTTTTGGCCTCACCTCGCCGACACACTGAAGTCCCGGCTTTTTTCTCTTCATCGATGCGCGAGCCAGCGATACGTCAGGAGCGTCAAATTAAAAAAAAGAAACCAGTTAGCGACACACTTCTCGACACGTGCGACTATATTTACTCGTCGCAGCAAGCCGGACTGTCTAAAAACCGTTATTCATTTACTACATATTTATTATTTTTACTCGCTCGATATTCTTTTTTTCTCTTCAATTTTTCTCTCTTATAAGAAAATTCTTGAAATCCTCCTCTCTGCCATTATCGTCGGGGAATCGTGATATAAAAAATAGTCTAATGGGAAATAACGATTGAGAGAGAATTGATGAAAAAATGTTCTCGAGAAGATTCTTCATTTATTAGTTCTGGATCAAGCTAAAAGAGTGCTTTTTATGTATTCATCTTTTTCTTATTCTCATTCCTCCTTCTCATACTTTCTCATCTAATATTCGCGACAAGCAAAAATTCGAGAATATATTTGAAACGTGCCTCGAAGACGTCTCGATATTACTTCCAGGAGCATTATCCTCTTCTCGTCTTTCTTCCTCCTGAAGGAATAATTTTCTCTCGATTTATCTCGCAATATGCTCTATGACGAAAAAGAGGAAAAAAAATCGGTTCTCGAAAATAATAAACTACAGAGATTCAGAATCATATTATTCCGGGATCGAAAACAAGATTTCGGGAATGAAAAATATATCCTGATTGCATTTCCACGATACACATTCGGATTTACGGTCGGTCGTCGTATTCTCTCTCTCTCTTCCTCTCTCGTTGTCTCTCCTTTCCCGATCGTATTTTCAGAGTAACTTAATTATAGCGAATCTAAATAGTCACCCGTTGAATTCAATTTCCTTTTTTTTACTATTTTCTGTTTCAATCACAACCGTACCGTAATCCATCAAATATTAACGCGATTCTATTCTAAAATTAACCTCATCAAAGTAACGTATTTTTTATATAAGTTCACCATTACCGAATTGATTGGTTTAAAAATATTCGTACATTTTCCGCCTTTGGAACGAATATCGAAAACAAAAAGCAGATACGTCGTTTCAAATACGAGCTACAAATGAATGAATAAATAAATAATATTAGAGCATGAACTTCGAAAAATTTGTCTCTGATGCAGTTTAGAGTACAGATAAACGGAGTTCATTGGCAATTCGAGCATGGTGGATTGTACAGAGGAGACGTTTCCACCTGTGAGCCCTCGTCATAGCGAACGCTCGTTGTTTAATTCTTGGCCATAAAGTAGCGAAGAGGAGAATCGGGAAATGGCAACGGTCACGAGTCGGTTGTTACATGGCTAGTTTAGGTGAGCGAGGTCCAATATAAATACTGCTATGAATGAGAGAAAGAGAGAAAGGAGAAGAGCACTCGCAGGAGGAGAGAAGGATGTGAAGATCGGATGAAGCGAGTAAAAGCCACTTGAACTAACGTTGCCTCAAACTTGGTCTTTTCTCTTCTGCTATGGCTCCTCTTCCCCGGCTCTCTTCCCTCTCATCTTAGCACATGCACACGGTATACGCACGGACTGCAAGAGAACTCCGCTCGTACCGTTATACGACCCAATGACGATCCACATTCCTTTATATATCCTCATCAAGACTACGTATATGTATATTCAACCCGTGTCTACATATCCGAGTATAATATAACCCTTTATCAGTATCCCGACATACGTCCTGCCAATTTTTCATCAATAAAAGGCACACTGTAAAAAAATAAAAAATTTTTATTGGGCCAGTACATTTTTTATTAAATTCAACAACCTGAAAAAATTGAATGAACGATTCAAGTGATCAATATAAAAAAAACATTGATATTCGCACTCATACAATTCATTGAACCATTTGTTCAATGAATTGAATGAATTATATGAAAAAACATCGTTCGTCGATGGTTTTCGAAATGAGGATCCAACATTTGACCATAAATGTCCTGGTTAAAGAAAAAAAATCTCGACGAAATATGATTAACTCGATGAGCTAAATTCCACTTTCATTTCATTTTCATTTATCGCTGGCAATATTGGGAATGAATAAAGGATAATTTTTGTAGCTCGCGTAGCTGGCCGATCACCAAATCGTAAACGGGAGATATTGGCTTACGGTATCGCGACAATGTTTCACGTCTTTTCACCGTATTTTCCCTCTCTCTTTCTCTCTCCCTTCCTCCTCAGCTCTCTCTCTCTCTTCGCAAGAAGAGAACGGTACATTGCGTTATACGCGAGTCAAGAGCTTGGAGATTTTATATGGCCTCGTACGATCGACCGGTAAATCAACGAGAAAATGTTTCGTATCGGTATTCCCCGGCAGTACTCGCGGGACAACCTCTACTCCCCGTGCACGCGCATTCCTCTTTTTTAGTATTTTTACCTCCTCTCTTTATGGGTATGAATGAACGGTACATTTTTGTTCCTCCGTCTTCACAATTTCTCCAGATTCTGTGTACGAATATATAGGGGAGACCGGGGCAAGACGGCCCACCTAAGCCGGTTATTATTCTTTGTGGCTTTTAACCATCAAATTGATTTACTCTCATCCAACTTTAACAAGATTCACCAAAATTTTGGCGAAGCTCCTAAAAAAAATTTTTTTTTTGGGGCAAGACGGCCCCCTCCGAAAAAAAATGAAAAAAATAAATTTTTTTGGTTAATTTTTGAGGTGGGCCTTCTTGCCCCAGGGGGACCGTCTTGCCCCGGTCTCCCCTAACACTTTTCGAATTTAAGAAAGAATTTACTTAACGTAAATATTCCAATAAACAATCCAACGTCCATATTTATATATGTTGGAATGTTTTTTCGTACGCTATTTGTAGAGAAGAATATAAAAGGATGGAGCGAGAGAAGGTTCACGAATATTATCAGGATTTTTTCGTACACGGATCGCGGTGGAGATGAATTGGTTCCTCGTCATCTTGAGAATTTCTGATACAAGAAATTCATTCTCGAAGAGGTCTATGTATCTGGTAATTTTCAGTATATAAATCCAGATGTATATGCACGAATGGTTTCAGTTATCGAGGAGTCTTTACGGAATTACGTGCAAGAAAATATTCCGCGAACAGATATCTCTCTCTCCTCAATGATTGAAAACTTTTCTGGACATATCCTTGGTACATTTCCATCTCTCATTTTTCTTCTATTTTTTGCTCGGCAAGTTTCAGCGACTCGAAGAAACGAGCACGATCAAAAGCAACGGGCGGCTTTGCAATTTTGTCCGTTTTCCTTCTCGTTCGTGTACATAGGATTTTCACGGTTCACCGAACACCCGACTAACTCTCATTTTTAATGGAAACTCCAACGAAAGACTTCCGGCTCGTCGAAAAATACTTCAATCCGAGATAAAATTCTACATGCTTGACAAGATAGTGTAACATTTATCAATGTCCGAACAGTGACGTATATTTTATTTTTAAAAAAGAGTGCACACATTTAGCTCTCTCTTCTCTTTTTTACATATTTTTCGAAAACATTTTTTTCACGCACGTTTTTCCGTACTCGGTGCTCTGTATTTTTCCTATTAAAAAAAATGTCCCGTGTCAATTATTTTCCGATCAATTTAAAAACTCGAGGAGGCAATATTCGAAAATCTGCTGTTATGCCATCGAGAGAAGGGAAAACGAGAGAATTTATCGACGAAGCTTCCAGTGACGTAAACAACAATATAAGAGAGCGTACGAAAGTGAGAAACATTTTAATAAATATAAAAAAAGGATAATCGTTAAAATGTATTATATTTCCCTCCTTTGCTCGAGGAAAAATAATTCCTTCTCTGTACACCGGGTCGTGTAAGACGTGCGGTATATAAGAGCGGTATATAGTTTGATCGTGTTCGACGATATCGCAGCTATACTTCTCGCATACGGGTTCTCGCTCGGGTATCTATACGTAGTCGCGAACAACGATCCGAGGGAGAAAGGAAGAAAATCGAGGGAGATTCGAGCTGCTGGCCAGTTAACCACCTCGTTCTCAAAATATATAGTCAAACTGTAGATTGAAACTGGGAGGAAACCTGAAAGGTATAAAATATATCAAGACTGTACCGTGCATTGGCCGATCTTAAAATTGCTTGGAAAAAAATGTAGTCATTGGCAGAATGAATACTGGCCTCGAGCTCACATTCCGTACCCGCTTTTTTTCCTCGTGTCATCGTAAAGCGTTTATCCTCAAACCATTTCCGGAAAATGCCTTATGTTCGCGATGTCTTCCAACTCTTTTTTGAATTTTCAAAATCGTGAATAGAATAATATAAAAAATTCAATAGTTTCATCGTACACTGCACAAATAATGATGCACTTAATGTGAATAAGGGCAAACCCGTATTTTTTATAACTAATTTGATTTTTAAAATGAAAGATATAAAAGAGGGGTTCTTTACCAGGGAGTTGAAAGCCCTCTGGCGCATATAGACGGTTGAGTTTTCGAGATAAGATATGGAAACCATATATGGCTTAGGTATGAGAAGTTGGACATTATGTCGTCGTCGATTCTAATGAGACACTCGCCGGTCTTCTCGGATGTGCTCTCGATAACTGGCGAGTCATCTTCGAGGAAAAATAAGGAGAAAAGGCAGATAGAAGGTAGAAAGGAGGGCGAAAATACTTTCTCATTTATGCACTTTAGCTCGCGATCGAAGGAACCGTTGCCCCTTTCGGGGAGCTGTATACACCGGTCGGAGTGGACATCGCGGACCGAAGAAACGATAAAATTGCCTTCGGTCCCATTTCCAGACCCGAGACTGGATACTTTATGCGCGATAAAGATGGCATCGTCGTCTGGCTCCCCATTCCTCTCTCCGTCTTTTCGTTTCTTCTTATTTTTTTTATTATGCTATCTCTCTCTCTCCTCTTTCCTCGCTCGTATACCACATAACGGTAAGAGCACGTCGGCCTCCTATGAACAACCAGAGTGTATATAGAGGTGCGAGAAAGGGTGATAACTTCCCAGTCGCCTATAAAAAATTCTAGGAACGTTAAGTTGTTTTTCATACACCTTCATTTTTCTCATGTACAATTTTCCCAAAGCAAGGAAATTCGGTTTCAAATAGCGAAACGTGAGATTCAATATGATACTCGATATTAAAATGTTGAAATGATTTTTCAATTAAAAAACCAAAGAGACACAGAGGAATGTCTGTAACATAAGATATCCGTCTTCTATCGATAAGAAATAGATTTTTAAAAAACGTTCAATATTGAAATACGTTTTTTCGGTATTTCGATAAAAGGACCATTGGAACTTTTCGTACCGTACCAGTAATATCTTGAAAAGATAGCACTTTGTCTTTATCATTCGAAAAAATGGATTTGTACCTCCGTTTGGTCCATTGAAACATTCAACTCGATTTCGATTGAATTTATCATCGGATTACATTTAATCTTTAATCAATCCGTTACGTTCCCGAGGCTGCGAGCTGTTTAAATCCTTTTGAATAATGGATTTATTCTTTTTTTACGCTCTATGTGGGGAAAGATTAAAAAGGGAAAAAAAATTTTCAACCGCGTGGTCGACTTTCGAAAGTGAACGGCCTCGTGTATTCCGACCATTGGGAAAGTCGTTAATTCGTACACGTGTACGAATAAAAGAGAAATCTATAAGCCGAAAAAAAAATTGCTCATATGTTTCTTTTGACAAAAAAGCATGTACATTTCATACCAAAAATCCAATTTGAAAAAAATGGTCTGCGTATACGATTGGGAAATTACTTCGTAGATAGGATATTGTTCAATCAATATGTAAAACGATACAGATATGTACAAAAGAAAAATAAGCAAAATAAATTGAAAGTATGTATTTGACGATGAAATTGTATGGTTTCAGGGTTAATGAGTTTCGGGGCTGCTGCCGAGGAGATTCAGGTCGACACGTACGAGGGTTCGACGGTCCGTCTGGAGTGCCGTTTTCCCCCAGTGACGAAGAACGCGACGTCCTTCTGGTTGACCCACGCGAACAACAGGCACGACAACGCGGCAATCGACAACAATCCGTTGTCAACGAACTATCGCGTGTATCGCAACTTCAGCGAGGGTCGTTATGACCTGGAGATCCTGAATGTGACGTACGCCGTAGACAACGGGAAGTACGAGTGCCGTATAAAAGTCAGCGGAACGGGTGAGAATTTGTACCACAAAAATGTAACCCTGACGGTCCTCCGAGAACCCGGAGCACCCTCGATATCGCCGACATCGGCGAAGGCTACGGAGGGTCAGTTGCTGAAACTTCAGTGCAACACGCACGGAGGAAGTCCGGAGCCTGAGGTCCGATGGTATCGCGGAAAGAGCCCTAGAGTCCTCTCGACAGGACGCACTCTTGAAATTGTTCCGAGCCGCGAGGATGACCAAGCCGTTTTCCACTGCACCGTCAGAAATCGGGCAATGCCTAAAGGATATACTCTCAACGCTACTGTAATTCTCGACGTTAACTACTTTCCTCAGGTGAGGGTAGGCCCGGAGAACCGAACGATGGTCCAGGTCAACGGGGCGGTAACCCTCTTTTGCAACGTTAACTCGAAACCGAAGGTTACCTCCGTTAGGTGGTTTCAAGAGGACAGATTCGTGGGGACCAGATTCGAGTACACGATTGGCAATGTGACTCTCCAGGACGCTGGAAATTATACCTGCTCGGCGGACAATTATCTTGGAAGGGAGGGAAAGAGCTCGCTCTATCTGGACGTACTTTACCCCCCGAAAGTAGCGATCGAGGGTGAGACAACGAGAGTCGTTCAGGTCGAGGACAGCGTAACCGTCCACTGCAATGTTTCCTCGAATCCGGAGCCGGCCCTCGTCGAATGGTTCATGATTGGGAAACCAGAATTTCGACAGTCCGGAAATATTCTCAGGCTTACCCGGGTCAGTGCTGAGCACGCTGGGAATTATACATGCAAGGCGACCAATACGATTCACCCAAGCGGCTCACCTCCAATTACTTATTCCGCAACCGCGAGAGTTAATATTCGTGTCAGGCACAAGCCTGGCCCAGCCAAAGTCTCTCCGGACTCTCCGAGCGCGATCGAGGGCACCAGAGTCATTTTGACGTGTCTCGCATCTCCAGCTGGCTTCCCAGAGCCCGAGTACAAGTGGTGGAAAAAGACCTATGATGGTTACTTACCAACCGGACCGGAGAACTCTGGTCAAAAGCTCGAAATTGACTCTGTTAATCTGGCCAGCGATGGAACTTACAGATGTCAAGCGATGAACGAAATCGGAACGGGCGAATTCGCTTACGTCAATCTGACAATTTACCAACAACCGAAGATTATCACCAAACTTCAGCCTCATGTAACCAAAAAGTAAGCATATAAATCTAAACGCATTTACCTAGAATATTCTTCAATACTCTTCAATTACCTGAAAAATATTGATATATACAGTCCGCCCTCTCAATAAGCCCGCCAAAGCCCCCAAGGGGAAGAGTTTGACACTGACTCGCTCTGTCTCTCTCAATTTTTTCGGTTTCTAATCCTCGTATCAAGCCCGGCCGCTTGAGCGACTGTTATTGTGCTTGTTTGGTCAACGTTTACATTGTTGTCGACTAGCTGAAGTCACGATTTATGTAGCTTAGACTGTGTAGACTGAGCGGGCTTAATAAGAGGTACGGCTGCAAAACCTCTCGAGTTCGAATTCCGAGTCAGAGTGGGGGAACGCTCGAGCTCGAGAAAGTGGGGAACCGGGCTTACTGAGAGGACGGACTGTAAATGAAATCAATTTGGTTCTCTATTAACTAGGCGAATTTGCAATATTGAAAAATCGTCATAAAAATTAAACACTGTGAACAAAATGAACGGTGATTTCAGAGTTCATAGGGTGAATTGAGTGTTTTTATATCTTCTAAAGTTGAATGTCTGTAGGACCATTTTAATATACAGAATAAGATGGTAACACGAAGTTCTTCTGTTACAGAGTGGGCGAGTCGTCGTTTATGGTTACATGCGTGGCACAAGGAAAGCCGGTACCCATGGTCGAATGGTTGAAAGAGGACGAATTATTGACCGCTGACGAGAGTCTGTACAAAGTTTCGACGGTGACATCAAAGGGTCACAGCAACGTATCCGTTGTAAACTCGACTCTGAGTTTTCTTGGACACGGTCGACCTGAGACGGATAAAATAATCGCGGACGATCGGGGAAGGTACACCTGCAGGTTCAGAAACGACGGATTGAAGAAAGTCGAGTCCGTGATGATGCTGAAAGTCGAGCACGCGCCGATCGTTCTCCACAAGTACGGGAAAGTCGCTGCGAACGTCGGCGAAATGGCGATGATAGAGTGCAAAGTTCAAGCCTGGCCGAAACCAGAACTCCAATGGTTCTATGGGAACAGCACGACCGTTATCCAAGGATCATCGAGCGACGGCCATTACGAAATTTCAACGATGATCGATGGCGAGGACATCTACACCTCGATCCTTCGAGTTAGCGAGATAAAGGAATCCGATTACGGATTTTACAACTGCCGAGCCTCGAATCAGCAGGGTTCCGAGGTCTCGATGATAAGACTCCAACGGCGAGGAGCTCCTGAGAGACCAACGAAGCTTTCGGTCGTTGGAGTCGGACCCAGCCACGTTGCCCTAGCCTGGGAGCCGGGCTTCGACGGTGGGTTGCAGATAACGAAATACTTCGTCTCCTATCGGAGAAATTCAGCGGACGAGACCGCGGTCGCTCAGGACTGCGCGCCACCGCGCGTTCCGTTGAGACAGTGGCTCGAGCTCGACTGCCGCAAATCAAATCCCTGCAACATCACGAATCTCGAGCAGCATCAGACTTACACTTTCAAAGTTAAAGTTTACAACACCCATAATCATTCGGACTACTCGGACGAGGTTAACGCGACTACGGCCGTAGCGAAAATTCCAAGCCCGTTGAGAGTGAGTTACGATCCAGAGAGCGGAACCCTCGCGATAAACGTCGGCCCAACTTGTCTCGCTTTGGTAGCTCTCATCGAGAGGTCCGACCACGGCTCTCCCGACGGCTGGAAAATCATCGAGGACTGGCCTCTCGACGTCCTCGGGACCGCCCCGACTCAGAGAGAGGGCGGACTCGATCACGCCGGTATCGTTAACTCCGATGCTCGAATCAGAGTCCGTCTTTGCCTGAAACCAGATCGACAAAAGTGCGGAGATTACACCGAGGCAAAGAGTCAGTTTTCCACTTTTGATAGTTTTTCATCATTTTGATATTCCACTATTGTAATTAATCAATCAAATTTACGAATAAATGAATTTTTATTCAACAACAGTTGGACCTTCGTTCATCCCTCAAGCCGGTGCGTTTGCAACCCCGACGTTGATAGCCCTCGTCGTCAGCGGAGCTGTCTTCCTCCTCTTCGCTGCCCTGCTGTTGCTCTTCTGCCGATGCCGAAGAAAGCACGCTGCCAAAGCCAAAGACTACGAAATGGATTCCAATGCGTGAGTTGCATATCTATCATTATTCGATACTGATGTTTTTAATGAATCTTTCAAGAACCTTTCACGTTTGGAATGAAGGAAAAGAATTTTCTATTCCACCCCGCTGTCCGGTTTAAACCCTTTTTCTCTTAGACGATGAGAGCTCTCGGCTCTCGACGTTTCTTCCTTCTTTACTCCTCCACTCTCATTCCTCTCGAAGATCTCTCACTCGGTGCTATATCGGACCTATCTCCGTAAACCGTGAAATGGAGGTCTCAACTTTCCGCTCGGGGTGGCTTCTCGGATATACTGCGGGGATAGAGTAAAGGATGCAAAGAACGACGAAAAAAGCTCCGAGAGTACGATATCGCTTCGAGAAAGGCCAGGAGAGAGGAAAAACGATGAAAAGGAAAACAAAAAAAAAACGAAGATTTTTCGCTTCGTCACCTCAATTTTTTTCCCTCGAAGGCTCGGATGTATTTAGTCCCCTCTCGTTTTTTTTAAATGAATGGAAAAAAATGGTGTCAACGATGTTCTCGTCGAGTGCGCGCGGAGCAATCTGCGCCACTAACCCGGACCGGATGACGACGTTTCATCTCTCTTTTTCCATTAAATTCGCTTTCCCCTCCTGCGGATTACAAAATTGGAGAAAGAAAATATTTCTCTGACAAAAGAGTCAAAGAAAATGTTAGATCGAAGAGAATCATCGGTATTGTACCTTTTTTTACCCCTACTCTCAGATTGCTAAAAAAAATGATGGTACACGATGGAAAAATATTTCCTTCGCTGAATATTTTACTGTACCGATGAAAATCAAAATTTTTTACTCCAATTGTTAAGCCGGGATTAAAGGACGGGCAAATTATCGGATACATACATCCGCGTCGGGAGCATCTTTCTCCGGGAACGGATGGAAAAATTCATTTTCCCCGATGAAAGCGGAAGGAGGTCGCGCGGCGATATCGATATTGCACATGCTCGATCACGCATGAGCGTGGCTTCACCTCTCGATGCTTGTATAAGTCACGTGTCGCCGCGTTATAAGCTGCACTGAGTTTTTTCCTCCTCTTTCTTTATCCACCGCGAATAAAAAAAGGGGAAAAGACTCGCCTTTTCTTTTTATTCTTTTCTCGAAGAGGGAGAGAGAAGAAAATACACAGAAACGCTGTGGTTCATGGTTTCGGATTTACGAGCAACCTCTATCGAGGCAACCGTACGGGATATAAAAAAAAAAGAGAGAAGCGAGGAGAACCGGAGACGTTCTTTCGCGAGTGCATTCCAGTGGATCGCTCGTTGACGACGCGAGAGCGAAGCGCAAATATATACGTATACATGCGCCCCGCGATACTTCGAAAACTTGAAACATGCTCGACGGATTTACGATTTCTCTTTCCCTCGGTGAAAAAAAACGGGAGAAATAGAAAAATTGAGGAGCCCTACACCGGCTTTTATAGCGATTCTTGAGACCTTCCTTCTCATTTTTTTTCTCTTCCCTTTTCCTCTATCTCTCTTTGTTTCATTTACCTTTATTTTCTTTACATTTTCCTCTCGTTAAATGCAAATTGGGAGTAAACAGTCGTAGCGATTTACATTTTTAACGTTGCAACGAAAGTTTAACCGGTCGACGTATAACTCGGTTTAAAAGTTACCCGCTCGGAGCTGCAGAGTAAAATCTACGTTCGTTTGCTCTTTTATTTCTCTCTTTTTAAACCGGTTTTCATTTTTTCTTACGACACGAATCCCCGGAGTTGCCTTTCTACCTCCAGACCATTTGTTGTTTGCTTTTTTGTTTTCTTTTCCTCGCGTTTCTTTTTTGTCATGGCTCCGGAGCTAATCCGTGCACGAATTATTTTCATTTTCTCGGTGATTCGTTCAGCGTTCGGCCGAGCCTCGTAACCGGAAATGGACAGCAAACCCAAGCACCGCCACCCTATTACGCGGAGAACAAAGCTCTCGAGCACAGTCTCGATCATGCGCTTGCCCTCGAGGATACGAAAACACCAGCGTACGCCCAACCGGGTTACGGCTATCATCAACCCAACCACAACATCAATGGTGAGAATGGTAATTTTTTCAACGGATCATATTCTCCCTTTCGTAGTATCGTTTACCAATTTGATCCCTTGGTCAAACGCGATGTTGCACATCGATCGGGTAGGAGGATAAAAAATGGCAAAACTGTTTCAGGCGTTAATATGGGATACATGGACAACAGCTACTCGAATTCTAACAACGGCGGATCGGTGAATTCGCAGGATTCGATATGGCAGATGAAATCAGCAGCGGCGAACGGTATAAATCCACCGTACGATCTCGGTGGATACGCAACGACCGAGTCTGATTATCCAGCTCATCCGCACTATATGCCGCAGCGCGAGGATTACAGGGAGAGTCACAATCTCAGTCGGCAGCAATTTTGCTCGGAGCCGTTTGCGACCGTTGTCAAATCGCAAAAGCACGTCGGTCAGTAAACGAAAATCTCTTATCAACCGCATTTATCTCACCGGAAATGGAATTATTATCGAAATAATTAGGTCACTTGTAATTAAAAGAATCCGCAAGTTTGAAAGTATGAAATATAAAAATACGTTTTGGTTTTTTTCTCTTCTTCAGATTCACCCTACGACGTGTCAGGATTGCCTTATCAGGAGGCGTACGACGAGGACGCGAAGCCGCCGCAACAGGTGAGCCTTTCGTACGACGAGAGTCTAGAGTCGGGTTACTCAACGCCGAACAGCCGACGACCACGAGTGATACGAGAGATAATTGTCTGAGATCAGCCCACCGGCTCGCGAGCCGGAAAAACGCGAACGACCTGGCTCTAGCAGCAGGCCCCACCCTCAATGGAAATAGTTATAGAGAATCCGAGGAGCGTGAGCCCGACTGGGCCGATTCTGCCGAGTCTTTCGTCGTCGCGCGAGCATCCGCATCGCGGGACGGGATTTGTAACGAGCGAGCTCGCCCCGATCGGCCTGAATCGTGACTTTTATCGAACCTTACCGAACCTGAAATTGTCGCGCTCCCGAAACTTGAGCCCCGAGCCGATGTACGAGACCAAAGTCCCGATCCAGACGTCCCTGCGACGCGTCGACAGATCGGGACTGCTCGAGATCGTCGATCACGAAGAGCCCGCGAGGAATCGGCTCTCGAGAAGCGCCGAGCCCGGTCTGGGCAGCCTCAGCAGAAGGATCGACCGTTCGGGACTTCTCGAGGCCGTTCTCGAGCTTCCCGATCAAGGATGGAAAAACGGGGAGGAAGTCCAGCCGATGATGCAGATCGGGACCGAGTACTCCGGGTCCGAGACCATCAGAAGACAAAATTCGATTCTTCGCAGATTACAACCGAGCCCGAGAGCTGATTCCGCCTCTCAGACACTGATCGTCCCCGAGGAGAAGGAGATCAAGGATGACAAGGACGAGGTCAAATTGTCAACGGACAAGTCCCGAGGGAGAACGAGTCCCAGCAGTCTAGCGACCTCGAGTCCCTACCTGAGGCGTTATCCCGTCGAGAGCGGCTCCTCCGGCCTCGAGAGACCGATTCCCGTACTCGCGAGCGAGGAAGCGCCCCGCGCCCGCAACAACTCCTTCACCTGCTTAACTCCGAGCGAGAAGTTCCTACCGATCGAGAGTATGACGCGCTCGAGGCAGACCTATCTCGATTTAACGGGCTACTCAGCGAATTCGAGATGCGCCGAAAATTTCTCGGAGATCGATAAGAACGAGACGGGAAACGATAATCAGAGCCTCGCGAAACCGGATTGTCTCGGGAGATCGAGTCTGAGATCGAAAACGGAACGGGAATCGCCTCTGACGATGTCGTCCTCGATTCCGGACGTGATCGAGGCTCACGGCTCGCGAAGCAGATCTCGAGACGGCTCATCGATGGAACATTCCCCGGAGTGCAAGGACCGCAAGAACAACGAGCGCGAGGTGCGCGCGGAGGCCGAAGGCTGCGAGGAACGCGCGATCGACGATCGCTCCGAGGATCCGAAAATCGGCTTCACAGGCTCGAAAAATCTCGTTCACAACGATAACATACAGACTCTGAGGGTGATCATACTATCCGAGCAGTTGTGAAGGTTGGAAGATCGTCGTCGACGCGACGCGGGCCTGATCGGTGCCGGGGCTACCCCGAAGTATACCGATTTCGTCGTTAACGAGGTCGTCGACGACGATGACGATTCCCCGTGGCGACTCGAACCTCCCAAAGATTATTACACTTCGAAGCAATACGAGAGATTGAGGTTTATTCGGGCCCGCTCGAGACTCGGTACGTCTATATTGAATCGTCTGACTCGGGCACTTTGTACAGAATATCCTAATAACGAGCACTTTGTATAAACACCAACAAGGTCTAACCGGTTCATCTTTTTTCCGTGTAAAATAATTACAATAGTAATAGCGTTGTACATAATAAATATTATAAATATTACAAAGAATATGGAGCGAGATCGACGGAAATTTTGTTAGATTTTTTTTAAAATCTTCAGCGACGAGGAATCTTTCTTTAAATCGTTGAGACAAAAGCGTTTCGATCGAACGAAGAATCGAAGAAAGGCTGACGCCGCAAGAGGCCATATTATTACGTTTTATCGGTCGATTCGACGGATAATTATCGCAAATGCAGGGAGCCGGTACGCTCGCTGAAAAAAAAAAAAAATACGCAGATCAGAGACGAATAATTGTTTAACAAATCGAGACTGCGGCATGAATATTGAGATACTTCGAACTAGTTTATTTTAATAGTGTTGAGAGTGAGAGAGAAGCGACGTGATAACGATGGATCTTTTTATCTGAGAACGAAGTTACTCCGATGGACGCGGCGTGGATCCTTGAATCCCGAGAGACGAGAAAAAAATGAACATTTATTTTTTTATCACTTTCTTGCAAAAATGACGTTTATTAAATTTTTTATAAATAAATTAATGAAACAAAGGTGATAACTATTTATTGAGCGCTTCATCATTGGTTCGATGGGAAAAATGTCGAGTCGAGCGACGACGACGAAGAATCTCGAATGCTTGCGCCTCGAATTCCCGCAAAGTCTGGGGAGTTGTTCGGCTAATGAAAAGATTTAACGAAACTCCACGCTCCTCGCTTGGCTACCCACGGAAATGTTTCCCCGTCCTTCGCTTTGTCAAAATTCCCATTTTGTTTGCAAAGAGAGCCAGGGAAAGAGAGAGAGAGAGAGGGAGAGGAATGAAGAAGGAAGTGGACTCGCGAACAATGTATCCGAGCGAGAAACGTAGTACATAATAACGCTTATGTACATATCAACGTTTTTAGGCTCTCGAAAGGCGAGCCCGCCGCGACCATGGCGTGCCACGAATATCCAAACTCTCCAGGATCGTCGCGATAAATGCAAAACTATTTTCAAGAGCGTTACAGCCTCGGAAAATTCGCAACTCCTCTTTAATTCACCAAGCTTCTGCTATTTACAAAGCTTCCCCTGCCTCTCTCGCTCTCTCCCTCGCCGGCTATCCGCATTTTTCAATTTAACTAAAAAAAAAAAAAATTCCATCCCCCAGCAAGCAAATTCGCAAGGACTCGATAACGATTTGCCAAACAAAAATTACAATGAATTATTCAAAATATGTCACATTGAGAGAATGAATCGTGAGTGTTCTGCGATTTTTATATCATGATGTATAACTGCCATAAAAGTAATTTTTAAAAAATGCAACTCCTCGGCGTTCAATGAATCACGTCGCGGTCGACGTATTTTATACTTTTATATCATGTGAGAGAGAATAATTCATAAGGAGAGCGAAAGGAAAAAAAATTATGAGAGCGAATGAATGTGATCCCTTGTAGTGTGATTCGAGATTTCTGTATTTATCAATGTGACGTGATTATTATTAATTTAAGTAAACGGCGAGAGATAGGAGGAGAGGACATATAGCGTTTACGACGATATATTAATGAATGTATAAAATAATGAATATATATATATTATATATAGAAAAAAAAAATGCGTAAACGCGGAGTTTCGAACTCGGTACAAAAATGAAGGAAAAGTGAAATGAAACGGATCGAAGATTTTGGAAGAGTCTCAGGAAAGAAAGAATCTCGCGAGTATTCTCATACTTATCGTCCCAGAGTTTCAATGCATTTTCAAACGAAGTCTCGCAAGGCTCGATGAAAAATCCCCCGAGCGAGCGAGTTTTCGAATGAACAAAAAATAACTGAAAAAATTTGAAATATGTAAATATAGCCATAATTTCGTGTTTAAATATTTTTAAGGGACTTAGGACCCGAAGTGTTCTCGCGTGTCCAAAAAAATAAACTGATGGGTATACACTCCTTAATCGTCGCTTTGTACACGATCGTAAAAATTGCAAGCAACGCGAAAAAATTCCGCACATTGACTTATCAAGATTACATTTTTCTTTAATTACAAATTTCGCATTTCAATTTTGTTAAACCACCGAATGAAATAAATTTTTGTTCAAATCTATTTTGTTCAGTGGATAATGTTTAAAAGACGAGCATTTAACATTATTTTCGTAATCAACGAATCCGTTTCGACGTAACGTCTCGAATGCTCTTTGATCTCATGTTATTTTTAAAAAATAGTTGATTCGCGCACCGCATAAAATGTTAAATTTCACGAGATTAAATAAAATAGGGAAGCGTGCGAAATATTGCTTGACACTTGTATATTTTAGCGAAACTTTCGCCTCGGCTTCGTCGAAACGCGCACACAAATTCTAAGAGATTATATATACTACTGTGTCTTTAATACAAGATTGAGATTTATTTTACACCGTTGATGAAAATTCGAGAGAGAAACGCTGCGAACGGTAGAAATAAGACGTTATCGATTTTTTATCACGAAATAAAAGCAGATCGACGAAAACACCGAAAAAAAAGAGGCCCGATCCTTCGTGGAAGAGAAAATTAGCATAAGAGTTAAGACGGTCAAAATAACGTTGCGATGATCCGATATTAAATAGGATATGCTGCCAACGCTCGCTGATTAGAATTCTAGATAAAAAAGAAAATAAATTGAGTTTCGTGGCGTTTGGGAGCGGCGAAAAAGAAGCGGGCGGGACGATTCGATCTGGAATTTCTAATCGTCTCGCTCGATCGTTGTTTTCTCATTCGTCCACGAATGCGCGTCGATCGAATTTTCGATTCAAAAAAAGGACGGAGGGAATGAGATAAAAAAATTAAACATTTGAGAATGAAAAAAGAAAACCGACCCGCGATATTATTTTTTCGTTTGAAAATTAGAATTTTCGAATATCCGATAAATATTTTCCAATGTTATGGAATTTTTTTCTCTCATTATCGAAAACCGTTGGCGCTGCGTATTATCCATTCCTCTGCGAATTTTATCGTCTTGAAACTTCGGTCGCGCACCTGCGACCAATTAGTTCGAAAGAGTATATGTAAGAAAAAGAAAGAAAGAGAGAACGATATGAAATACGAGAATAAGAAAAAGGGGTAAGGAAAGGGAGGAAGAGGAAGAGGAGAGAGAGAGAGAGCGAGACCGAAAGAATTGAAATATTTTTGCATAATGGAACCTTAGAGACAGAAGACGAGGTGAATATATAATACTTACATAACGGGTGATTAAATTTAACGAGCGTTGGCAGAATCATCTCCTTTCCCACCGGTTCGAGCTCATTTTTTTCCTCCTAACCTTCTCTCACTTTCTTCTCCCCTCATTCTCTCTCTTTTTCTCGCGGAAACCAACGTCCCGATACAGCTTTGCGAAAAAAAGGAAGCGAAAAAAAAACTGAAATTTCAAAGAATTATGTACATAGCGGAAACGAGAAGAAATTGCAACGTAATGTAAGCCGAGGACTCAATAACTCATACTGGTAGTTATCTACGACGTAATTAAGGGAGAACGATGATGAATTTTGCGATGATTCGTAAAGTGAGAAAAAAGTGTTCTATTAAAATGAAAGGAGGAAGAGGCGAGAGAGGAAAAGGATGAAAATGCGCGAGTGATAGAACGGAGATGTAATTTGTGTCGAATTGTGCACTAACTGCGAAAATCTCGTTCAGCGACAACGAGAGAATAGGAATAACGAAAATGCGCCAATTCAGATCTACGAAATATAATTCTCGTTACCGAGCGAAATAAAAGAAAAATGAAAAATGAATAAAAAAAGTAAGCAAATAAATAAATGAGAGAGGAAATAAGAGGAGAGACTAAACGAGGTCCGTTCTTCGTTCAATATTTGAACTTTTAAGCGCCGAGGGACCGATAACGATGTAGGTCGTCCAACAATGTCGATTATAATTTGTATATACAAATATAAATATATATGGAACAAAAAAGAATCCACACGGATGAACAAAAACACTCTCTCGTGAAATGATATATTAACTATTGCCTATTACTAGTTTCCTCATTATTATTATTATTATTATTGATAATATGATTATTATTATTATTATTACAATTTTCGTCGGATTATTATTTGTACAAATTTTATGTTGCAATATTAAAGAGATGAAAAACGATAAAAAAAGGAACAAAATAAATGATAAAGAGAAATTTTCGTGATGACACTGTCGCTTGGCTTTTTTTATGCCTTTTATCCCTTGGATCCTTTCGATTTTATTTCGATAATTATGTACGCGCCCGGGTATCGTTGTATTTCGAGCGTGACATTGCTCTCTCTTTCTCCGCACGGTTCTTCCCGCTCAGGGTTGTAAGGCCTGAGTTTACCTG